>CM053171.1:54111542-54209179 GCA_012977825.3 Pteromalus puparum
CTCTCTCTCTCTCTCTCTCTCTCTCTCTCTCTCTCTCTCTCTCTCTCTCTCTCTCTCTCTCTCTCTCTCTCTCTCTCTTTACTGCTTGTGTACGCACTGGTCGACGAATGCAATATATCGCGGACGGCGGAGGAGAAAGAGACAACGGTATAAATATATGTGTACGCGTGTGTGTCGCGTAGCGACTCTGCCGTCGAGATAGTTCGAGAGCGGCGCGCGCGATGTGCACAGTGCAACAGCGGTAGCGGTGAAAGAGAAAGAAAGAGAGTAGAATACGTAGGTTAGGTAAAGCGCATGCGCCGCGATCCAAGCATCCAATGCCCGCCAGTTTTTAGCCGATTGCCAGAGGTGAAGGCAGTTCATTGGCCGAGCTTGGCCATATTGCCTACGTAAGTGCACTGATGGCGATTATTTTGAAATTTTTGGTGACTGCAGAGCAGCGCATTTCGTATACATTAGTGCAGCGTGATATGAAGCCGCAGTCGTCGTGGAGAAAGTGGAATGCGACGATGATGGAGAGCTGGTGAGGAGTAGGTGAGTGAAATGAATACTTGTATCTCTGCGACGAGAGAATGTGAGCTTTGTATAGGAATACGTATATTTATTCGGTATTGTACACTGAGATGATTCTCCTGATTCATCTTCTCTATTTCGGTTCTTCATTGTTATTATGCTTATGTTTATTATAAAAAAAAGGCGAGCGAAAATTGCTGGCAGCGCTTACGAGCGCGCGATTGACCTGAGAGCGGCGATCTGTTATTTTTGTGTTTATAATTCATATTCTGTGTAGTAAAATAGAACATTTCGACGCTTACGGTCGTCGCTTTGTTTAAGTATTTTTAGTACTGAACGTGGTACTCTCTTGTCATTGAGTGATCTCCTTCAAGGTATTTACAGCTTAAAACGACTAAGGATACTTGTTAAAATCTAAACGTATACATACATTCGATACAACTGCGTCTTGTACACAAAGTTGACTGGGATAAGCTAGCTTTGCATTGACTTTGGCTGCAAGAAAGATACTCTGCTTTCTCGATTGGGAGTATCTCAGTCTGCATGTGCTATTCGAGCTTTGTATTGATACAAATGGCAGTGTGGCAGAGTTGTGCAACTTGTGTGTACCAACGAGTTGCTTTTAACAAAACTTAGGGTAAACTAAAGCTTTAACAATGCCAAATACAATAGCAAACAAAACTACATTGCTGTTGACTACAATTAAAGGAACAAATATTGTCTCTCCGCTAGCAATACAATTGCTTAAAAATAGCTAAATATTACATTAAAATAAGCTATATTTTACAAAAAGAACAATTTTTTTGTTGCCAAGTGTGGATTTTATAAAAATTCCACAAACAAAATTAATTAATTTCATGCCATAGACAACCCGACAGATTCCTGCTATAAGTAAGCTTATTAATTGATTGTAAGAATACTGTAGTTTATACGGATACATTTTATGGCAAAGACCATTAAAGCTCGTGTTTAATGCATTAATAAGTTAATGTATCAAATTACCACTGTTGTATTAGACACTTTTCATCCCTGTATCAGGGTGGTTTCCCTCTTACAATGTTGTAAAACGACATTCAAAAAGATCCCTGAAGAAATGCTTAGTATATATAGTACTTTGTTCAACCATTGGCCCAATCATTGAATTTAAAAATAAATCTCTGACCATTCGTTGATAATCAACATTTTCAAAAAATATAAATTTCTAGACTCAATAACCAGGGCCAATGGTCAACCCTTACATATTGTGTATAACTGTGTTATCACTGTGAAGTACAAAAATTGCTGCTGCTCTCACAAGTACAGAAAACCTCTTATCACAATAGTAGATTAAAAAATTCCTTCCGATGTACAAAAAGCGTGCGGTATCCTCAGAAAAAGAGATACAGACGCTCGCAAATCAGAGGTATAACAAAAGTCTCTATATCGGTTGGGCAGTGATGAAGCTAGTTTTCGCGTGTGAACTTCGTTCCGTTTTCCCTCTACTACAATTTTCACTACTACACTAATTCGAGGTTCGTCAGCAAAAGCTCGACCTTCACTAAAATACACCGATATCAAACGAAACGTTTCATTCAACGATTGTGCATACACATAAATACTTCTCATCAGTGAATTCGCTCTAGTCTAACGCGAAAAATTCTACTCAACTGCCTTGGCGTTTTTCGACTGAGCCTCGGCTTGCATGGAGGACAAACGTTTCAAAAAGTTTCCGAACTGCTCGGCGGCTACGGGATCGTTGGCCCACTCATTGGAGGGAAACGCGTCGAGGAATCTCTTCTGTAGAGTCTCGGAGCTCACGGGCTTTTTGAACTCCGTGGTGTCCAGCTTCTCTTTCAACTTGGCTTCGTCGCTCGACTTCTCGTCACTCGTCGTTTTCGTATCGGCTTTCGCTGGTGACGCGTCTCCAGCCTTCTCTAGCGCGGGCTTTGTACTGTCTACCAAATTGTTGATACCTTCGGTCACCACTGAACTGGAATCTGGACTTTCGGGAGACTTGTTGCTGCTCGTTACTTCGGAACCGGAGGAAGGCTGTTGTTGGCGATTCTCCGGCTTGGATGACTTTGATTCGGAGGTATTGGAGTTAGAGGTGGCTGCTTCGCTGGCGCTTGGAGGAGGCGATGGAGAAGCTGTGGAGGTGACCCGAGGACTGGCGGAGCCTTGAGAGTTGCCCTCCTCAGCGGTAGAAGAGGTCGTGCATGTCTCGCTTTGCTCTGTATCCGTTTTCGACGAGGCTGCAATCGAATCGAAATATTTTAGTACCATTCTTTTATCTGTATCACAAAACCATAATTGAGCTTTATTCTCACCTTCTTTAGAGCTCTCGATTTTTTTATCCTTCTGCTCGGTATTCCCAGAGTCGGTGCTGCTCGTGGTCGTCTCGTTGTCTCTGGCAGTCGAGACTGGAGTGCTGGCTGATCCTTTTCCAGCGTTATTGCTAGTCGTCAGTTTGGCAGGTGTTCCGCTGACCTGCTTGGCGATCGGTACGGCAAACGATCCAATCGACGATCTCGCAGGTTTGATGGGGGCGCATTGAGCTGCCAGGTGACTCTTCTGTCCAGTCGATCCAGAATTATTGCTGCTTCCGTTGTTGGAATCCTTGTTGGCGTTTGCAGCCGCGTTGGCGGCAGCTGCCATCCGAATTCTCGAGTCCATGTGGAACTGTTCGAGACTGGGTGACTGACTCAATGCGTAAAGGCTTTGCAAGCTAGGGAAGACGGAGGACAAATTAACGGGAGGTGGACGACTGGTGGGAGGTGAGGGGCTAGAGAAACAGGGTGCATAGACCGGAGCACGACTTGGTGTTGGGATGTCGCCGATTCGATGGGCAGCAGGCGTTAGTGATCCTGGTGGAGCTCGATAGAACCTCTGGCCGCCGGTCAGGGTGACCACTTGGCCGTTGGCGGTGTAGCTCGGAGCGTCGTCCTTCGTTGGAGGCTTCGGACTGTTAGCCTGTGACTGAATCGTGAAATAACGTTATCAATGATGGATTCGATAAAATCTATGAATTATAAATATCTATAGACAAGCTTACCCAAGTCGGCGGTTTCGGCTTGAATTTCCCAATAGGCGTAGGAATCCTCAGTGGATGGGTGTCCATCTTCTTGGTCCCACTCAGATCCAGAATATTCTTTGCCTGTTGCATTTGCTGCTCGTCCTTTTTCCTCTTTGCAGCCGATCCTTGCTGAGGCGTCTGTTCTAGGGGTGGCGGTTGTCTTCCCTTGGTCTTGGCTCCAGCGTTGGCCGCGGGCATCCTCATCTGACCGGATTTCAGAGCCTTTAGTACTTTTGGGTCGACAGATTTGTCGTTTAGAGTGATGCTCGGATTCACTTTATCCAGTGGGCTCTGGGCTTCCTTTGATCCTCGCGAATCGATGACTGAGTCACTGGCCCGACTGGGGGATTTTGGCGCAGTCAAGGTGATACTGAGGCTGGCGGGTATATTGAGGCCGCAACCGTCGAGTAAATTTCGCGTATCGTTGGAGATCATCACCGAGGACGGCGATGGCGCGTTCTTTGGAGATGTGGAGGTGACTGCGGGGTTGTTGTTGGGCTGAGGAGAAGGACTGCCAGCATTTACGTTCCCCACGTTTCCGATGGCGTTGAGATTTTGCAGAGGCTGAATATGCAAGAACAACGTAATTAGTGACACTGCGAGTATAATTGTACTAAAAACTAGATCGTTTCAAAGAACTTACCCTGGCTGGACTTGGTGGAGGCTTCGCGTAGATCATCGGCTTAGCCGACTGGTTCCTGTAACACTTGACCGCTCCACCGCCTCTCGCCGTGTTCACTCCCGCGCGTTTTCCTGTCTGGTACTGCTGTGGCTTTTTCCGCACGTCGAAGATCGGCAGACCTGGTGGGCATTTTCTCTTCACTGCACCAGCTGGTAAAGCTGAGGGCGGATCATTGGGAAACGCGTAGACATCGATCGGCTGCTGCTCGTTACTGCTGCTGATCGTCTGAGCCTGGGACGCATTGTCTCCAGTCGTAGCCAACTGCTTCGGATCGCTGAGTCGATCAGCGATGTTGGTCGAGTTGATCTTCACCTCGGTTTGTCGTTTCTTTGTCGGTGACGTCTCCTCGCTGTTGTTCGTTGTCGCTTGTTGATTGGCGCTGGTCAGAAGCTTGTTCGGATCGTTCTTGGTAATGATACTTCTGACCTGCTCCTCGACGCTGATCTGTTCGCTCTTCTTTTTCGGAGACGTTTGCTCGGAGTTGGTTACCACCTGGTGTTGCTGTTGCTTGGCGGCAGCGGCGGTCAGTCTGAAGCCCTGGAGGAACTGCTTCTTATCCGCCTGCTCAGTCGACTTCTTCGCCTGCTTGGGACCAGTCAGAGGACTTGGTTCGGCATTATCCACAAATGTGACTTTACGCTTCTGCTTCTGTTCTTGCAGCTGCTCGACGATGCTGATGGGACCGGACTTGTCCATTTGGGTAGGACTTCTTAGGAGAACGTTGCTGATGACCTTAGGCTTCTTGGAAGCATTGCTGTTAGTGGTACTGGGACTCGTGCTTCCGGGTGGGCACTGCTTCAGGGTGATCTTGACACTGTTGGAGTTGACACCATCAGCTATGCTGACCACGCTGAACTCTGCAGGAGTCAGAGGCGGCGGGGAAGGTTTCGGCGTTGACATCGTACCGCTGTCCGTGGTTCTCAGCGGTGTGGCGGGTCCTCGCAATACCTGGTATCTTCCATCCGAGTTCTTCATAATTTTGATCGGACTCTTCACCTGTGGTTCGGGTTTCGGCAGCAGCGGTGGCAGTGATTTCGAAGTCACGGGTAGATTCTCCTTGGGACTGGGCGCCGACCTCTTGGCCAGGAAGCCTCGAACTTTTACGGGCTCGTTTCGTTTGATCTCGGGCTTCTGCGGTGAGATCTGTGGAATCTTCGGCTCAGCTACTTGCTGCTTGGACTCCACATCGGACGGCTTGTTTGGCGGCTCTTCGTTAGACTCGGGTTCCTTATCATTTGGCTCGATGGCCTGTTCGTCAGCAATTGGTTGACTCGCGCCGAGACCTGGTGTGGACGGCCTGTCGTTCGGTGGTGCCTCCAGCTGCTGCTCCTCTTGTGTGATGCGGTAGAAGAACCTTATCGGAGCGTTCTGAAAAAATCGGCTGATGTGAGTATACATTTCGTATACGTATACGATTTTGAAAGATCACAATTAGCTTACCCGTTTCCACGCGAATATGTAGGCGACGTCCATGAGAGTCCAGTGCTCGGGTAGTGGTGCCCGTCTATGGCAGATGTCGATGTTGTATCTGGTAACGTCTACGCTGTATTTCAGCGCGAGGAACTTTTTGAGGTGCGCTATGGTCACGAGGGCTGGACACTGGAGGTATCTCCTGTTGGCCATACCATTGTTGATCTTCCCCTTGGGATTGTTAACCTGATTGGCATCGACGTCGCTGTTATTCGATAGCAGAGTCAGAGGATCAGCACCCAAAGGAAGGTACTCCAGACTCAGGCTGATGGCGTCCTCTGGAGCGAAGATCAGTCTGCCACTCACGTCCTCGCCTCGTTGCTCCGGCGTCGCTGAGTCAGCTGTGGAAGTATCGGATGATTAGAATTAGCTTTTTTTTCTGAATTGGAAGCGAAAGTTTGTTTTTATTTTCTCGCTTCAAATAATAAAATTGCTGATTACGCAAACCGGTGTAATTCGTTAGCGTGCGAGGGGCTATTCACTCGCACACGGTGAATACTGTACAAGATTTATCAGTTGAGTTTAGGAATAAATATTCGGTGAACAGCCCTTCATATAAGTGTCTATGTGTGAATCAAAAAACATCTACAGTGTATATCGAGTATATGTGTGTTCGTGGTGCAGGCAGGCCTGCATCAAGTAACAACAATAATCTCAAATAAAAGTTACAATCGCATTTAAGCACACAACTTGCAAATCGTTCTATGTATAATTGTCATCATCACTATATAATAATGTATATAACGTAGAGAAAGAAAACACTGCGTTAGCGGCAAAAATCGCATCATCACTGCTGAAATCTCTTGTTGAAAGCAAAAAACTGTTGTCGAGAGTCTCACTGTATATAGATGTTGTACAGTTGCACAAAACGAAGTATATATATACGTATAAAATACAATAAAACTTCAAATGAAAATGCAGAACAAACGTGATGTATACGAAACAAAATACTGCATAAATCACAGCGCACTCGTGAAGTACAGAATAAAAGTGTAAATTTCACTGCGGGCGATGTATAATAGAGAAAGTAAAAAAAAAAATGTATGTAATAGTATGCTTGTCTATTTTCGTTGAAAGATAGAGCTTACCACCGCCAAGATGGTTCAGGCTCATCGCAGCGAATCCTGCAATCGATCACAATATCTATTTCATTCATGAACTCGAGAGAGAGAGAGAGAGAAAGCGAGCTAGCGCATTAATTATTCGCTACTATTGGTACTTTGATTATCTATATATTCGCTTTTATATACATCATGCGCCGGGACGGATTTAAAATTGATCTGGCGGTGAATGAACTTCAAATTCGGTTGGGTACAGATGTACGAGAATAAAAAAAAAATAAAAGATTTTTTTAGATTTCCCGCGAGAGTGTCGATAATCAATTTTGACAAGTCGGTGCACGTAAAGAGAATCGTCGCAGTCGGTCGTTTTGAAGTTCGAATCTTACCGTGCTCTGGATGCTTGCTGTAAAACTCTCTTCTTTTCCGCATCTCCTTGTGATAGAGACCTGGTACCAGCTTGTACACGATGTCCTGCAGTGCCTTGTCCGCCCTGACAAATGATCACAATGATTAGTATATCAAGGATTAAGTGTAGCCTATAAGATCGTATTTTAAATATATACGCACTTGATATTCGGCTTGGCGGTGTTGAGCAGATGCTTGCAGGTCGGGCATTGGGCATTTTTGTTCAGGTGTTTCAGTATGCAGCTTCTGCAGACTGTAATGAAAAGAAACGATTCGCTTATTAATCCAAAAGAATCTTTCAACTTAATATAGCTCGTATTTTTCACGATGATACTTACAAGAATGAAGACACTCCACGACGGTAGTCGCGTCAATGAGGTATCCCCTGCAAAGGGGACATATGAGGTGCGGATTCACCTCTCGCAGATACGTCCTCTTGCCTATCCCGGCCATCTTCTTCTTCTTCTCCTTCGTATATCCCTCCACAAAAGGATCCTAAAAAACGAGACACACATTTCTTCGATAAGTATTACTCACAATACAAAGATGCCAGAAGGAAAAAAAAACGAACACAGCAGACAGGTCATCTCGCACACGATATTTCATCGCGCACAAAAGTGCTTATTCTCTCCCTCCATTTTGTCTCACCCCTGGCCCTTTTTTCCTTCTTCTTACGCACACATACTCATGCCTTTCAGGTAGGACTATACGAGACGCGCGTGTACACTGGTATATTATATCTCTATATATGTATACACTCGCGTCTGGCTTCCTACTACCCCGCGAGCGATCATTCAATAGCGTGTGTGTGTGTGTGTGTGAGCATCGCTCTCGGGAAAACGAAACTCGGCTGTTCCTTTTCCTGTGCAGGTCTGGTGGTGCGTTTATGGGGTATAGGTAATATAATAACGGACGTAGCGCATGCTCGCACGTGTTCGCCTCGCGCGCTGTTATATAGAGGGCTGATATCGCAGTTTTTTTATTTTTTCAATTCTTTTGACTGTGTGTCGTTCTTATCAGCGAGAAACGTGTACACAGAAGTAAAACGAACTGATATTAACAAATAATTGTGTTTGTTTGGAAGAGAACGGAATAGTCAGTCGGGGAAAAATAACATCTCGTATTTCGCGTATATATATACGCATCTCCGACCCTCGTCCTCGCGGATCCGCGACTGACTTCCGCTCTTTCTCCTCTTATTTTCCCTCTCCACGTATAGGTATCCCTCTCCCTCTTGCCGCGAGTGTGTAAATAGAAGTCGCGCCGGCGGTGGCGGCAGCCCAAACCGAAGCAAAAAAGAGAGAGAGAGAGAGAGAGAGAGCGAAACGAGCAGGAGAATAGCCGATAAGAGAGAGAGAGAGAGAGAGAGAGAGAGAAGCGAATGTATTTCGTCCTTATTATTACAGCTGCTCTTTTATAGATAGAAAAATACGATCACTATACTCTTTTTTTCGTTTCGGAGCAATCACACACACACACACACACACACACACACACACACACGCACACACACGCACACACATACACACACACACACACACACACACACACACACACACACACACACACACACTTCCATAATCGAATCCTAAAGTTCCTCATTCCGGAGCAGACGATCGCGCGATGTGCTTGATGTGTACACGCAGTTTTTACAATTTCGAAAGTAAGCGCACACGTGCGCTCCACACTCCGTTGTAATTTAAAGGCCGAGAGTCGAGTTTGTAAACAAAGTTCGCGCAAGACGCAACAGCCTCCTGATGTTTATACTGCTCCGAACTTGCAACAACTCTTGCAAAAATTCTCGCAAGAGTTAAGCACGTGCGTAAGAAAAGCCGGTCCTCGCGACTGCACAATCCATAAATTTCCCCCTTCTTACACACACACACACACACTCGCGCAGAACGAATAGACGCTTATATACGCGCACACATGTGTCTCCACACGGACGTCCTCTCTTTTTATTTCGCGCAGGGATACACGCATACACAGAGCTCACTCCCACATATACACACTGCACACACAGTTACAGCAAAGAGAGAGAGAGAGAGAGAGAGAGAGAGGAAGAGAGAGGTATATAGCGAAAAGTGAAAACGCATAAATACGTACACGGTGTGTATATAGTATCCACTACTGGTCGATCCTCATCCTGTGCAGCAACGGCGGCAGCATCACCATGATAATTCGTCCGCTCTACCAACGGAGAGGCGTGGAATCGGAGAAAGAGCGCTAGCGCTGCTGTACGCTGTATATATATAGGTATATACACACTAGCTTACAGAGAAGAGTGAGAGAGAGAGAGAGAGAGAGAGAGAAGTCTTCCACTGCTGCTGCCGTTGCACTACAGTACTGCTCTGTCGCCGCTGCCGCCGTCCCCCTTTGTCCGCCGCTGTTGCAGCGCCGCCGATTCAGGCATCTCGCTATGCCAGGAACGACTATTCGCTTCTTCAATTCCTACAGGACGACGCACGCGTGCCTTGGAAATTTATCTACAACACTCCGCGCACTCCGAGGTTATAATATATACTGTTCCGGTTACACTTATACGACGATAGTGGGGGGAGAGAATGTATATATATGTGTGTGTGAGTGCGAAGGTTTCTACACGCGGGCCGAGCGACGGCGCGTCATCCCGACGATGCGAACTCTCGTGCCGAACTAAAGAGAGCGAGCGCCGCACTGAACACCACCAACGCTCTCTCTCTCTCTCTCTCTCTCCCCCTCTCTCTCTCTTTCGCTCTCTCGTTTGTATATATAGTAATAATAATCCTGTGCGCAGAGAGCTGAGAGAGTATAGGTAGGCGAGAACGTTCTGCCGTCTCTCCCCCCACCATACTAGCTACAGGCTTTACAACCCCCCCGCTTTGCTTGCCCTCCCTTTACTGCCTATATAACTGCTCGGTCTCTGATGCCTTGTGAGTGTGCATATCGGTGTGGTTCTACTGGTAGAGCAACTCCCTCCACATATATACAACAGCTGTCTCTCTCTGGAGCACACTTTCTCTCCTCGCGCTTGCGATCGTGCACAACGCATACACCGAGAGATTCTCTCTCTCTCTCTCATTTGCCTCTCGGCACATGTGTGTCTGTTCCTCTATACCGCCTCGCGGCATCTATCCCTGATTATCTCTCCCTCTCTGTCTTCGAAGAGCTGAGTAAAGTCCCTCCGGGCGAGATTATAATCCCTCTTTTTTCTCTATGCGCGTGTATATACACACAGACAGAGAGAGAGAGAGAGAGACATAGACGTATACACCTATGTGTGTGTGTGTCCTCAAGGCCCCTCCGCACCTCGTTAACCGCGCGAGCGCGGGATTCGTGTATAATTCAATGCTCTCGCGAATCTCGCAGGACTCACCCCTGTATATGCTATGGTTATATACAGAGGGGCTGCTGTGTATAACACAGCAAGTATGAGCGATCGATTTTTCACGTGTCGCCCCTTTTTCCTCCTGTATAATATACGCACACACGCGTTCCCCCTCCCCCCTCCCCGGATAATTGCCCGCGAAAACCCCTCCTGGAACGTTTTATACCTGCTATAGCTATGTGTGAGTGAGGATATAGGTATATATAGGTGTCATTTATACAGAGAAAGAAATGAACGGGCTTTTTCACTTAGATACACACATACACACACAATCGTTCCCCTTCCCTCCGCAAGACTTTTTTTCCCCGCGTGCGTGCACGTAGGCGTGCAAAAAAGTCCTGGGCACGGTCGGATTCGTCGAGGCAATAGCGAGGGGGAGAGCCGCTAGGCTATATAGCTCTCAGCTGTGTGTCTGTGTCTGTTTGTGTGTGTAAGGGAATCATTATTATACGGGAGAGTTTCGCGGCTGGGTTTTTTTTTTGCGGTTGATGTGTTATATATAGGAGAAAGAGCGAAAGTCTGGGCGAGAGGGAATCGCCGATGTTTTTTTTTTCCTTCTGGAGATATATAGGAGCTTGATCTGTAAACATGTTTGTACCGAGTCTGAGTCACTTGGCAGGGGTTACGCAATTGACAAACAGTAGCTTTGCTCCAAAGTGCATTTCGGAGCAAATACGTTATTTGATATACTGGAATAAAAAGGAGACCGATAAAAATCAAAGTTTGAGAGAAGAGGAAGAAGAAACAAAAAAAAATAGCGCAGCGAGAAGAAACAATAAATCTCCCTACGGACGGCACAAAGCCCCGGCGTAATCAGCGCCGAACCTCTCCTCTCTCTCTCTCTCTCTCTCTTTTTCTCCCATCGGTACCTGCGCCTCCGGAATCGCGCGCGCACGAGGGGAATTCGCCAAAAAGATTATATAGCTCCCTCTCTCTCACACACACACACACAGCGTCCCGTTTACCCGATGCTGAGTCCGCTCCGCGAGCCCCGACTGTGTTCCGAGCGAGAATCGAACGGATTCAGCCTCGTGTGTAGGGGACGGAGAGAACGAGAGAGAGAGAGAGAGAGAGAGAGAGAAGTGCCTCTGCGATGGTGCGTACCCATTGAGGGGTTGGGGAACCCCGAGGACCAATCAGAGCCGAGGCGTCTTGGCTGCTGGCGGGTCGACTCCCCTTGTGTTGTTACGTGAGATGCTTGTGTGTATTTCGGTGTGTCTGTGTGTGCGTGTTGAGTGATGAGCTTCTTTTTTGCGAGGATTCACCAGTTGGAAAGGATTGAGGGTTGCGCCATTTTCTGAGAATCGAGGGATCGATTCAAGATTCGAGAGCTGTGATGTAGGGTTCGGTTGATGAAGGAGTTACTGGAGGTTGAAGATGATAAGTTTGGACGGAACGCCATGTCTTTGATGAACCGTTTTCTGCGTATGTCTCGATGGAGAGCTTAAGGATAATTTGCCATTGTTATAGAGGTTTAAGCTGATCTTATATTAAGCTTAATAGTTATATTGCACATACATGCGCTGATAAACTCGATATCTTGGAGAGATTGCCGTGAGAAGTTCTTGGAAGTCGCGATTACGAGTTTTTATACGGGAGCCGCTGGTGATTCTCGGAAATCGATTTGTAATACGATTCTTTTGGTACTTGAATAGAATATGCAAAATCTGTAAGAATTGCAGTATGTGCGAGACTGAGAAGTTCGGCTGTTGGTTTATACAATGTCGAGGTGTCGAATGCAAGAAAAACTTCGCGTGCGCGTGTATAAGCTGCAGCGAAATGACTCGACACATGAAACTCATTTAATTCGGAACGTGATAAGTGGTTTTTAGTACTTTTATGATTTTTTGTTTTAGGCATCAGTTGTTTGTTATCTGTTTTTTTTTTATCGATTTACAATTTTTTAATAATTATCATAGCGCCAGCAGTTGTTTTTCCGTTGAGATTATGCAACGAAATCTGCTCCGTGGAAACCGCTGAATTTCCATCCTTTTCTTTACAAAATGAAAGATTTAGTTACAGAAGAGGAACAATGCATCGAAATAAAAACACAAGTCGCTAAGAGAAAACATACGCTCACAATAGTCTACTTGAGTTTACCAGGCTCCGTAAAAAATCACAATATTTCCTCCTCGTCTTCGCGTAAACGGTCCCACATACCTACAATTCGATACTTTGTGAAAACCGTCATAAAGTCATCATCATGATCATCACAGTATATATAAACCCAACTGTATCTTTTATGAAATTGTTCGCCCATTATTTTTAAGACTTCCAATCATTGGAGCACGTCGATACCGATCTTCGAAATACCGGAAAAAATTCTGACCACATGCGATGTACAATATTTAGCGACTACCTTTTATAACGTTTTATAACCGTCGACCATCTATAGCGCGACTACTTTTTCGCCAGAAAAAACCCGTATAATATAATCGCACCATAATGATCATTTCGGTCCATATCGTATACGTGTCCGTTCGTTACATACCGACTATAATTAAACCGTCATCGACGTGTGCAGTGTTTCATATACATTATTGGTACGAGTTTTAATGGACGTGTGAATATAGCTAATGTTATTTGCGCTATTATGTTGAAAAGCAAAACTTGCAGCGAGAGAAAGTACATTGTATTCTACAGAACACGCAAGCCTTTATTGAAGTTAAAAATCGTTTAAATGGCATGTATATATGCCGATATTGATGAAACTCGCGGTCAGTATAGGGAAGTTTCACGGGTGCTATGGTCTCTGCGAAAATGGAATATGTAATGGTGAATAATGCTGTATTGTTGCGTATACTGCAATTAATGCTACTGCCTGTATATTATGCGCATGTAGATTGCGCGTATATACATTCATCGTGCTATTTTACGGGAAAAGTTTTCAACGGACGGATAATATAATTGGCAAACCCGAATACGCGAAGCGAAGATTGAAATTTGTACTAGAATAATTGTGGTACGTATATTAACGTTGTTATCTATTATATACACTCATATATATACGAGTGTTTTGAAGCGCATCATTCATTTATCTCTGAGCAATATATGTATACAACAATTTTGCTATATGGCTGATTGTTGATTATTTGATATAACTATCAGCGTATGACGTATTACTGTAAACAATGTGAAATTCATCAAAAGTTCGCATCAAAATCCTATTGGTTTTAGCTCCTTTGGGTATACATTCAGTGCGATTTAATACACCAAGTCCTGTTCATATAAACGTTATAACATTAATTTCAAAGAATTCTACATTATAAATGAGCGACGGCCAGCATAATTGTTCTAGCTTGATTGACGTGCATAAATATTATATACAGCCGCGATCGCTATATATATATATATATATATATATATATATATATAATACTTTTAGAATGTCATTGTCATCTTCGATTTGCTAAATCCATCAGCATTTCGCATTCTTGTTATATAAAGCGCATTTATCGCCTGAATTTGCTCGCAGGATATACAGCTATGAAAATTAGACTTATTGTATATACGTTTCCGATTATCGCATTAGCTTACACATAAAATACCGATTCTATAGATTCGTATGAACGGTGCTATATAAGCACGACTTCGATATATTTAGTCGTCATTTTCTTGCATCGTCGCGCGTGATTTACGCGTTTGATTTGATGTTTCTTCAGGCTTAATAATAACAATTTTACGTAACCCAGAAAAAATATCAGGAAAACTAAACCATTATTGCGCTTGTCATTCACAACAGCGGCATTGCCAATTTGTCGATCACACACTTTCTTTTTATAAAAAAAAAAAACGCAGCATAACAATTCTTGCCACGAGAACGAAACTTATTTGGTGATGCAGAATTGCGCGCAATTTAATTTGCGTTTTTCGCTCGTATAATAGTGTCTATATTCCGAAACTTATTAGTTAAGCTACACCGTGTAGACATTTTTAAAATGTGATACTTGACAAGTAAAACAGGTAAAATGTGCGTCGACGACTCGGCGCATTGCGCGTCATCCGCAATGCTTTTCGTCTCTCAATTTCTGTTTATTACTCCGAAATATCAAACTTTCGCAGGCATATACAATTTTTCTTCTATTATAGCAATATCAAAACAAAGCAGTTTTGGACTGGCTCTTTCTTCGCTGTCTAAATTCTCCGTGTCGATTGTGTCTCTAACAGGTGAAAATATAGGTGGCGCATAGGTACTTTTCAATTTTCCTTACAATAATCTAAGCCCCAAGTCTAGATATATAAGGTATACTTGTGTGCCATATCAATGCTAAAACTGCCTTGTTTAGGCCTGCTGCTTCAGCCACTCATGCTAACTCTGCTACCCATTCTGCAGTTGTTTACTATAATAAAGGGTAAGAGTATAGACATTGTGACAGCTCATCAGCGTTTTATCACGGCGCGCAATGATCGACGTCGTTGCTTCGAAATCTCCGAATATAATGAGTTGCAATGGCGAGGCTTCGACCACACCCGATCATACGCACATCGCTATATATATATAAGACTCGCCGGACATGTTAGCGCATATCATACACACAACAATCCCCTCCCGCTTCTTTTATATACATATACAGCTGTATACTCGATCCTAATATACAGCTATAGCACCAACTCTCTTTCTCTCGCGCGCAGAGAAAGGCACCTCTCGGTGCATAGGCGAACAGAGAGTATAAGTACCCGCACACTTACACGCGATATCTCTCACTCATACACTCGTATACTTGAGTATATACAACTATATATATATATACGCACCTCGACAGTCCGAAGAGAGAAGGAGGTCGTCTCATCGTGGGCGAGGGTGAGGTACGAGGGGTACCTCAACTCACAGCGTTACCATCAGGCATCTCTCTATATGTATATGTATACACGCAGCAAGCAAGCTATCGTCCACAGCCATAAGTATATCTATACAGAGAGAGAGAGAGAGAGAGAGAGAGAGAGAGAGAGAGAGAGAGAGAGAGAGAAAGCGAGGTAGGGGGAGGAGGCGCGTTTCGAGCTCGGCACAAGTCGGCCGGCTTCGTAACTCAGCGGGCGGAGCTTAGGCGGGGTCGATATCTCTCTCGTCGCTCTCTCAGAGAGAGAGAGAGAGAGAGAGAGAAAGAGCGCCGCCACCGCGAGCACAACACAGCGAAAGAACGAACGCAGATAGCCACCGAGCGCCAGAGCGCGCCGCGTCGACGGCTCACACTGCGCGCGTCGTGCCGACGTCGACGAAGAAGAATACCTCATCTACAAACTCCTGGAGCTTCGTCTTCCCCAAGGAAGTGCAGTGTCGTGTGTGTTTGTGTATTGAAGACGAGTCTTGCCTATATACACCTATATATCCTACGAAAGAAGATTAGAAGTTTTGCAGTTCATCGTGACGAGAGATTAACGACGGACGCCCTCTACTCAGTGTATGAGTGCGAGAGAGACGAAGCGCTGCTGTATTGAGAAGGTGCGTCCGTGAGAGGCTATCGTAACATGGTATATACAGCGACGTCGTTGCCAGATATTGGACGTGAAACGTTGCCAGTCGCTCTCTCTCTCTCTCTCTCTCTCTCTCGCTCGCGCGCTGTTGCCAAGTCTCGCCTTGCCTGTGCTCTCACTCCGTACGTAGGTATATAGCTGTGTGTTTTGTGCTGCGGCGGTATAGTCGAAGAGAGCTATACCGACCAGCCGTGCAGAGAGAGAGAGAGATATATATAGATATACGGCTCGTAGCTTGCCACGTCGCTTCTTCTTCTTCCTCGCTACTGTGTACAAGTTCCCTCTCTCTCTCTCTCTCTTACTCGGCTGCTCTCGGCTCTATACACACACACACACACACACCAGTAAGCTTTTTCCTACTTCTTCTGCTGCTACTGCTGCTCAGATGCTGTGCGCGTGATGATGGGTCGAGGAGAATTCGGCGAGAACACGCGCTCGGTTTATATACATCGACGATGGCTCGTAATAGTGCGGATAGTGTGAGTGTGTACGTATATAGGGGTATATAGCTCAGGCTGTATACGACGTCTCGCTCTGACGCACGTGACTTTTAAATGCCCGGCGAGTGCGAGATATCTTATTGCGGTGGATTGCTCCGAAATTTTTTTGTGCTTTTTAACTTTTGGAGCTGGGATCAGTAAACAAATTTGAGGGAATTTGTGGGGAGAAGTGGTGGATGGAATTTTTCATTTTTTTTTTTGTTCGTTTGTTTGTTTTTTTAAGAGTTAGTTTGGACGGCTGATGTGCATTCCTGGAATGTCGTAAGTGGTGGATTGTATTTTCGAAGGGGAATTCGTGTTTACGAGGAAACTTGAATTTTTTTAAATTTTTTAACAGATGCGCGATTCGCTTTGTTTTGAGGATGTACATACAGTGTTGAGGTTAGAATCGTAAGATAAGGCAGTAAACTCGATCGCTTGAAAAATAAACAATTCGATCCACTATACACCTAAAAACTATAATGGCAACCCATAGCGAAAAATCGATCCACAGTCAATATAAACCGCCGGCGATCGATTCCTCGTCAAAACAAATACTCGACTCACAAAAAGTTTCCCTCTTCGGTGTGTGATATAAAGTGCATATCTCTCTTTCTCATCCGCACGGAACAGATGTCGGCATCGCATACAGCATCTCTTTCGCGCGTCTCTTGTATATATAGACACATCCATACGTCTCTGCGCAAGAGCATCGCTCGATAATAGGTATCCGGCGCGCTCTTTTCATCCTCTCGGATGTTGATTAGCGCAGCTCTCCCCCCCCATCATACACTATATACACATTACGAACCTGTACACGAGTATTAAATATAGAACGCACGACTACCCAAGAGGAGTAGCTATATTTATATCGAGAAGGAGAATTCTTTCGCAATAACTCGAGTTCCGTATTTTTTTTTTGTCGAGCGAGAGAGAGAGCGAAGCCAGTGGAGCGGTGCACCGCGGGGACGAAGATACGCCTACGTGCACAAGCACGCGGCCTCGGAACGCGCGCGCGCTTGTTTCGATTTATTATGCGTTGCGCGCGCGAGTCTCGCTTCTTTTTGCGATCGTCTCGAGTTTTTTTTTTTTCGCGTCTCGAATAGTTGCGTTTAACGAATGTGAATGTATATCGAATCGTCCGTTGAGAGAAAAAAAAAATGGAAACGGCAATAGCGAGTACTTATGTATACCGGTGTGCAAAAACTTGTTTTCCAGGGCGTAGTTGCAGAACGAGAAGAGATGGAGAAACCACAAGCAGAAGTCAGTGTTGGTGGGCCTAAGGAGTGCAGTGACAAGCCCCTCGTCAAGGATCTCAACGATCACATCGTCTGTCCGCTCTGTCGAGGATACCTGATCGACGCGACGACACTCGTTGAGTGTCTGCATTCCTGTTAGTATAACATGTGTTGTTTATTATACATTGTGTAATTTCGGCATGACACTTGTTTGCTTTTGATTTGCAAGCTATGCTTTTTTTATTTTTATTGAATCCTTTGTCGTAAATTTTCACACCTTCTAGTTTATCTTTCGAAAGTCATAAAACTCTTCGGATCACAAAAAAAAAANCCCTAAACTGTGAAAATTTTCATCCTCTTTCCCGCACTTTTCCCCGCACCTGCACAAACTCTACCTTCATCGTTATAAGCGACTTGCTAACAATGATTGAACGGTCACCCATATATCAAAAGAAAAAAAAATCCTCTACCTGTTCACCACCATCAGCGCAAACAGAATACAAATAAAAAGTCGACCCTTTTTTTCTACCCCTTCTGTTCTCAGTTTGCCGGGGCTGCATACTGCGCCGACTTCACAATGGTCCCAAGACCTGTCCAGTCTGCAGTGCGAGTGCCCTTAACCCGCCGATCGCGGACGTTGGCCTACAGCGTTTGGTCTACCTGGTAGTACCGGGTCTCTTCCGGTCGGAGCAAGAACGGCGCCGACACTTCCGTCAAGTGAACCCTCAGTGTGCCGGAGGTCTGACACAGTTACCTCTCGGAGCACCGGATCTCAGCTTTGATGACTTGGTCAGTCTGAGCCTCTGCGAGTTAGACTCGACGAGCGAAGGATCGACGAGGTATCTCAAGTGTCCTGCCGGTGTGACCGTTAGACACCTGCTAAGATTGCTGATTTTGAAGAGGGGATGGGACGATACGGAGGGTAAAGGTCAGCAGTGCGGGAACAACAAGATTGAGATGATGTACGAGGCTTGTGGCTCGAAGAGCGATATGGAAGTTCTCGATCCGTCCTGGACGCTTATGGATCTCGCTTGCATCTTCGAATGGAAGAGGGTGAGCCATACCGATTTTTTAAAACTAGAGTAATTTGCTTCTCGTACTACACGAAAAGTAGTGCGAAAAGTAAAATTGAATTAACTGCAACGATCTTTGCAATTGCGATCGTTTATCCCTCTTGTGCACGTAAATTCACGAAAGCGAACCTCGTAACTTGTCTAATTTCAGGAAGCCCCGATGAAGCTCCTTTACCGTATTACTAAAATAGACGAACCCACGAGCGATAGCTTCGACACGAGTAGCGGCAGTACCACCACGACCACGACCACCGATACCAGCAGCCAAGCGATCGAGAACATCCAGAGGCCACCGACACCTCCTCCCAGTCCCAAACCTGCGATATCACGTACCGATCCCCTCGACAAAACTCCCAGACCCACGCCTCCCACAACCACGACAACGGTCGTTGACCAGTATTCAAGTTCCGAGCCCAAGAAGCCTCGTTGCGAGGTGACACCAGTTATGCGGGCACCCGATCCACCGCCTAGTCTACAAGATCGGCAGAAATCGGCAAAGTTACCCAAGGTCGAGCATCAGCACAAACGAAAGAAGCGCCGAAACAAACGCGTCATCGCCGAGATCACCACCACGCCGAGAGAAGATCTACTGAAGCTGAAGGTCCGCCTGACACCGTGTCCACCCAGGGTCACCTCCAATACCGGTAGTGGAAGCCAATCGAAAGATCAGCTGCTGCACGTTCGGGCCGTGAGAAAGGACAAGACGAAACCCAAGAACCGAACGCCCAAGAGCCCGAAACCAGGTCCCATCATCGAGGAGGTCAAGAGTATCACAGACAAGGAGTTTGCGGAGGCAGCCGAACCGATCGCCGTTCCCGAGACACCAGCGAAACCGGCAGAGCCCGAAAAACCGGTTGCACCGATCGCAACCGTGGAGAACAGCAAAGTCGAAAAGGAAGAGCCACCGAAGAACGAAGAAGTGCTCCGTAGATTAGGACTCGTGGCCATCGGTGAAGCCAACAAGACCAGGCAAGAGAAAGCCAAGAGTCCAGCCAGATCGACAACGGATAAGGCCGATCCTGCAGTAGAACGCGAGAAGCTGGAGAAACAGCTTCGCGAGAGCAAGGCCAATCGCGTTCGCAGCCTGCTGGCGGAGAAGCAGATGCGCGATACTCTGAAGAGCATCATGTCCAACAACAAGGAAGTTACCAGTGCCGCCACTACCTCGTCTTCCACACCCAGGAGCGGTACTCCGACCACGACCAGCGGCAAGAGAAAAGAGCCTCCACCATTGACACCTCTGAGGAACGTCAAGAGGCAGAACGTTACCTTTGCGCCCAGCTCCTTCCCTAGTGGGAAGTACGAGTCGCCGTTGGACCTCAGCAGCCCATCCAACGTCTCGAAGGACAACGCTCTAGACCTGTCGTCCGGCGTACCAGAGTTGACGGTAAGCAAAATTGGTCCCGGAGACAAACCGGTCAGTATTCTGAGAAACAGCGCTAGTAGACTGGCAGCGGAGAAACCCAAGGAGGAACCCAGGAAGAGCCAGGACACCAATCTGAGGACTTTGTCCGACGCTGCGGTTTCGTTGCTGGGAGGTGTTCCTCAGATGGACAAGACGGCAAAGTTACCACAAAACTTCATGGGCAGTCCGACAGGTAGTGCGAGCGGCATCGCGAGCAAAGTGGCGCTGAGAATACCTCAGCCGCACCAAAGGATCACGGGATTCGGCATGAAGATCAAGCCCAACATCGGCGTCAGGCACATACCCAACCCTCAGGCGGTCGTCGCTTCGCAGTACCGGAACCAGAGGGGCAACTTCTTCAATCTCACTCACCAGCCTCCATAAGTATGATTCACTGATACCTCACGGGTTCCACCATTTCTTTAATGGATTTATCACTTCCACTCTTCCCTTGTATGCTACATAATCGCGTTTTAGACGTGGTGGGTGGGTTTACTTTTAGTCGAGAGTTTTTTTTTAAGGGTTAGCAAGTCACTTGTGCAATATAATGTATTTATAGACTCTGTAGTTGGAGGAGGGTATAGTTACTTTGTGATCATTTGACACGTTCGTTTCGAGCACCACACTGTGCGATTGCGGATTTTGCGAAAGAGACAATATTTTCAATATTGCAAAAAATATCGGTTGAATTTGATTAAGGACACATTCATTCGAGTGAGTATACCAAGCACCCTATTTATTTTATTCAATTTCTCGATACATTTACCGATTTTTCATTTATAAAATGATGTAACCTTTACGTAAGATGATTCTGCGTCAAGTAATCGAAATGTAAAAAAAAAAAATTTTTTTTTCCTGATAGAAACGGTGGGGTTCGAATAAATTGTGATATAGACATCGTTAAAGGCGTGAAAATGTCACAAAACAAACGTCTCGGAGGCTAATTGTAAACTATATTATTAATATAAACTCGGATCTATACAAAGAGATAACCGCAATTAAATCGTAATCAGAAACGGATATGCTTCGGAGGTGGACGCGGGTACGCTGTAAGAGTAAGAGAAAAAAATCCGCTACACATAACCGAACGCTACTCGACCGAATGATATTCACTGACTCGTTCCTAAAAGTTGAACAGTTCCTCGCGAAAGCAAAAAAAAAAAAAAAAGAGAGAGCGTCGAGTTATCCTAGCGAGAATTTCTATTTTGCAAAGCACAAAATTCCCCTCCGGGCATATCTTCACACCAAGAGCGAGAAAGAATCGATAAGAAATATTGAAGACGAAAAGAACCAACTTAGCTCAGAGTATCGGACTTGTATTACTCGATGTTTTTACATATATCCTTCTGGCGCTCATCCATATCCTATATATAGGTGTATAACCGTGCCAGAGATGCAGGTAACGATTAGCGTGTAAGCGATAAGTAGATGTACGTAGAAGCGCAAGCAGAACTCCGCGTTATATATATATATACACACACTATATATACATATAGGCAGAAGCAGAGAAAAGATCGACACGAAATACACCGCGGACGAGAGAATATGTACAGGTACGAAGTCACGATGATCGTTGTAAACGTTCCATTCGATGGGATAAGGTGTTTTTAATTTTTAAGGGAATATGCTTATCCGTAGACGAGATGAGGAAAAAAAAATGTAAGCAAAACATGTCAAAAGTAGTTATCGAATTTTTAAGAAAAATTTTACTACGGGTCGTTTGTACTTTCGTGAGCTGCGTATATGAAAAAGTATATATACATATTATATAGTACAGCTGCGCAGTCGGTCTTATCCTTGCTATATAGTGGAGAGATGAACAAGAGGGACGAGTACTCCTCAGAGATGCCAAAGAGAGTATAAGAGAGGGAGAATATGTACACGAACGTGCAATGTTTAGTGCAATTTTATTATTATAATATATAGACACACACGTACACCGCGACGTTGGAGTATATTGGACTTGATCGATTGAAGCGCAAAAAAGTCGTGAAACGACAGAGAAGCGCACTTGACTCCGTCAAATATCAATGATCAGTTGGACCAACCTTAAATATTTTTATCATTACAATACCTGTAGCGTTAATTATCATACTTTTCTCAGTAGCAAACGAAAAATCTTGAAATTTTTGTGTTCACGCGCAAATATTTATTTTAACGATATTATTACACGGAGTGCAATACAATTTTGTAACTCAATGGAGGCTAGAACCAAAAGAAATGAAAAATGACGACGAGAAAAATGCACGCATCCTGAAAAAAAGTGTCTCTTCAAGAACGAACGCATACACACACACAGTTATGTTTCCTTTCACTGTTTTACTGCGTAGGTATAATTTACCAAAGTCCTTGATAATATAGCTGTGCACAATTTATTTTTTTAATATTTCTAAGAAAACACGTTGGCGTGCAATTAAGCCTTATTTTCTTTTCTTGATTTTGCGCGAAGCTATATACTCGTCAACGCGCTTATAAAATAAGGATGTTTATTAGGTTCGTTTTGCGCTGTATTGCAAGCGCGTGCAGTTGGTTACAACAGACACAACAATACAAAAAGAAACTAAAACACGAGGAATAAAACAAAAACAAACAAAAGTGATTGTAATAAAACTGCCCACATACAACTTTGTAAAACCCATCGATTGTATAGACTGATCATGTTCATATAATGTACGTCCTGCAGTGTAGACATAAGACGATATTATATTATTATCTGCGCGTCCTTGTGTAAACGATTTCATCGACTACAAAATCAAAAAAGAGAACAAGAGCTACCGTAACTATAATAATAATGGCATATATTATATATACAAACATAGAAGTCTTTTACACTCTAACCCTCATCGTATTTCCACTTTCGTTTTTAAAATGAAAGCGATAAATAGTCGGCAAACGTAGTGTGTACGCTATAGCGATTGCATTATAATTATATGTACACTTGTGTTGTGTATTATTGAAGGTACCTATTAGGTTGCAATTATAACAGATCTGCTGAAAAACGAATCCGCGGCGACGAAGCTAATAGATGATGATTTTATCTTCATTTCGAAGAAATAGACGGTTTATGAAAGGCATCGGTGTATTGTAACATATATCCCTGAGCTTCCATATCGTCTGTTGAATGAAGTAAAACCAAAACTGTATCTGTGTATAGAAAATAATTATTTTCCTTTAATTACTAATAATATATAATGATAGACGCATATGTACACACATATAGTAGTATTTTGTTGAATTGATTAATTGAAAAGTTTACCTTATGTTTTTCTCTAATTTATATTAACTATTACGTATGCATATCGAAAGATCGATATCGAACAGTGCAATTTTTCGTTTCGAGATTGATCACGGATGTGGTCGTTTAAAAGTATGTAAACTTACAACAATGATTCGTCATTATCATAATATTATATACTATCAATCGATCAATTTTGTCGTTGGTGCAGCGACGGATATTATAACATATTGTTGTCTATATATATTTAGACGCGAGGCGTGCGTCAAAAGGTATAATAATATATACGTGTATAGAAATGTGCGAGTCTGTTTTATTTGTTATCTTGGGATTAGTTATCTCTCCTACTTGATTTCACTAATTTACTTTATTGTTATGTTTTACCTACTGCGTACCTTACGATCTCTGTAATACACAATGATTAATCATCAATAAATATTCTCTTCACATGTAATACACGAGTGTCTATTATATAACCGCCTTCATTAATTACCAATCATTTTTGACGCTTGCCTTTTACACAGTCCTACAATATCGCACGTCCATCACAATCAGCAGCGAACGATTTTATCGAGTTCGTCGCGCATTAATACAATTGGAGCTCTCACACTCGAGTCTCGGTTTAATAAATATTCTACGACCGATTTCTCAATTTTTTATCGCTTATTCCATTATTCTCGTTTCCTCTCGTTCATTAATAATTTAATACCGATTTATTATTCAATCCGCATCTATAAACGTATAACGTATACCGATTTATCAAATTTCTACTTAAGCTCGTCTACAATTTATATCCCCTCATTTCTACATCAAATTATTAATCCATTTCAATTCCGTCTCGAGAGCGAAGCGGAATTAGAACTGTGAGCTAAAATCGTACGACGCTTATAACAACGAGTTAAATATACAATGACCTCCGCTCGATCGCAGCCTCATTAAAAATCCAAAACAAATCATCCAGTTCTCCGCGCTAACCCTAACAAAAATCGATACGCCTAATCATTCCCACACAAGATTTGTAATTTGCTCGGAGCGATGAACCCGCGCGACAGTCTCTCCTCTCTCGCAAAATCCATGCAGAGAGAGAGGGGGAGTAGTTTTCTCTCTCGGAGCAGACTGATTTATCCTGCAATTATCGATCGGCAGGCGCTCGCGCATATTTCTCGGGGCCAACCAGTAGACTCGCGGCATTTCGTGCGCCTCGCTCTCTCTCTCTCTCCGACGTGTTACATATACGTATATATATATACAAGTCGCCGCGCGCAGCGCACGCGAAGTGCACACGTGCGCGCATGCGCGGCGACGCCGAGCGTGAGCTCGACCAACGTCGCTCTGCTACTGCTCCGCCGCACGAGTGTCTACCTATATATATAGGTATATACGTGCTCGCGTTGGTGTGAGAGAGAGAGAGAGAGACAGAGTAACGTAGAGAGAGTCGAGGAGCTTATCAGCAGGAGCATGCCCGAATAGGATTCCTCGCGCGACGTGGCGCTGATACGTCCCTGTGAGAAAGCGCGAGTAAGTATGTGTATAAAGGCCTTCGTTTCGTGAGTATATAGGTATGTATATGTATACATGCATATAAAAGAAGAGACACGACGATGGCCGCGCCGCACTGATTTCGGCTATTTATGGACACACACGAGTTACATACAAATCAGACACGCACACTCGAGGACGAAATCGTTTATCGAGGGGACGTCTGTGTGCGTCGTGCGTGTGTGTGTGTGTGTGTGTGTATAGGCTGTAATGCGCCCAGACGAGCGATAATTTGCTTATCGCGAGCAAAAGCTGTATATAGCTATATATATATATATATATATATGCGTGACTTTCTTTGAACGGGAATTATGGTTGCGAAATCGTCGTCGCACGAGCGCGCACAGCTTGGAAATAGAATCGGGAAATGGCGTTTGAGCGAAGGATTGGGGGATATATACCTCTCTGAGTGGATGGAATTACAGAGGATCTCAAGTCGTTGCGTCATGTGGTTTTGTCTTACTTCGGCTCTCCCGCTCGAACAATGATTCTAACGATTTCAGTGGAGTAATGGTTCACAAGGTCGTATACGAATGCATTTGAAAAATACACCGGTGTTGGATTCATTCGCGGATAATTAACATATTAATCGCGTCGTTTGTTTCGTCGGGTACAAACAGGTTCCGAAGCTCGTTCTGACAATAAGCGATAAGAGCCTGTGGATATCTATATGTACAACAGCGTTTTATTCGCTATACGTCTTGTGTGCGTTGAAAAAAAAAAAAAAAAAATACTCGCTGCTGCTCACCTCTTTTATGCGGTCGGCACGTAAAGACGGTCGCCGCCGCCACGACAACGGCACAAAAGTAATAACACGTTGCGCGGACGTTGACGCCAGATGGCGATGACTGCATCTGGCTCTTCTGGGGAAGTGTGTGTCGTGCGAGTTGCGATATGTCTTGGAGAGAGAAGCTTCTTTGAGGCCCTGAAAGAATAGATTTGTGGCTGGTGTTTTGGGGCCCTGAGAGACGATGAGAGATGTTATATAGATTGGTGGATGCGTTGGGACGAGGGATAACGAGCTATGTGTAATGCTGGGGTAAGTTGTGTGTGGAAGGTTCGAGAGAGATTTATGGGGTGCAGTTGTATGTCTCGAGATGGGGTATAGATCAGAGTCGATGAATCTGCGTGAGATCCGCGATGCGAAGGATCGAACGCGTCGGATTATACGTGTAATAAATGTAATATATCTGTGTATTTACGCAGCATTTCTCTTTATAGCTCGAAACCCCATCGAGAGCATACGATCTACCATTGCTCAGTCTAAACCCCAGAAAAAACTCCGAAATCTCGCGATAACTTCCACATCCCGAGACTTACATCATCTCACCGCAAAGCTAAGATTTCTTCTCTCGAACTCTCAAATCTAACCCCACCAATGTTATAAGCCGTTCGCAGTACCCCTTGAACCTAACCTCAATACCCCACAAACCCCAAGGCGTATCTCTCATTTCTATACGACGCAATGGCGATTAAAAAATTGCGTCGAGTCTTTAAATCGACTACCTACAATACGTTCTCTTACAATACGCCGACAGTGGGCGTTGGGCGGCCGCCAAAATGGCAGTCAGACACGCCCATAGCCGCTGACCAATGAGCGATGAGCGGCCTGAAGCTCCGCCCTGCGCGGCCCTTGTTTGCGTCGCTTTGTGCGCTATGTATAATACTGATTCTTAGAGCGAGAAGCGTCGCTTCGGGCTAAGTATTGGCGTTACGCTGTTGATGGTTTTTTTTTCGGGGTTTCGGGGTACTTTGAGAGGATTCTAAAGGTTTCAGAGGGTCTAGTGGGGTTTGAGTTATTGTTGGGTGGGATATGATGAGGGAAGGTGGAGAGGATGGATGAGAAATCAAGGTTTTTTGGAGGGGAGTTCGGTGGTGGGAAAGAGGAAAATTTTCAAAGAAAAGTTGCTTTTTTGTGCGTTGTTTAGCGTGATTTTTTTGAAGACGAGCTGTGAGCTTGTTGATCGAAGTTTGGTGTTGTTGATGGTGAGGTTTGCGGGATTTTGAAGCTTGTCGAGGCCTATTAATGCCAATATAACGAGCTAATATGCATTTCGGTTCTTCGAGTCCGACGAATGTTAGATATAAGACAGTTTTTCTCGTTTTGCTAGTATTCGTTTTCTCTTCTATTTATGAATAATGGTAATAGGTATGCTTTTTATTTGCATTATAGAGATGATTCATGAGAATTAGCAAAATTAAGTCGAAATGATTAACACTTATATACGTAAAAAGAACGAAAGTGTATTATACGACGTATAAGCTCATGTGTACAAGTATAGTTCGAGTGTTGAATTTGACTGTTGTTTACAGTATGAACTAATTACAGCAATACATAATAATAATTTGCGACAAATCTCGCATTGCAATTACTGATACAATCATCATAAATCCAACTGCTTCAATGAACAAATACGTATCCGAGCAGTCAAACGTATATCCAACGTCGTCAGTATTTTCCATATACAGAACTCCGAAAAACTGACGAAGTTAAATTTCATCACTTGCATCAATTTGAAGCACAGCAGCAGCATATAGAAAAAGAGTAGCGTCGCCTGTCCCGCATCACAATGCGACAGCGCGCATGCGTCGACTTCACTCGGGCTAGACGACTTCGAGGTCGATACCATCGGCCCCCGAGGAGACGCGCACGACGAGATAGACTTTGGCCTCTGCGCCGCTGTATATAGATTTTCATGTCTATATGTATACGTCAGGATCTCTTCGACTTCTGAACTTTTTCAAATCATTGTTTTATCATTGACTTTACATTTATATGTCTATTATGTTGAGTGAATTTTTTTTTTTAACTTATATCCAATAAATAATTTGTCCTACTGGTGCATATAGGAATTACAGACAAGGCTTCGAAGACGAAAAATACAAAAGAAAACACACAAGAGCATTCGATGATAAGCATATAGACGTCATGACGTAGTCGTCTCAGCGTCACTCAAACGCTCGATAGGGATCAGGGAAGCAGATGGACGTTGGGACGAATGAAGGAAGCAAGTGTGGAGCTATATTATCATGTCGCCCCGCGCGCTCAGACAAACTTCGCCTCCCGCTGAGCGAAATGTCCGCTTTATTAAGTGTACTTTTAGCTGTGGCGTATTGATTTCTGCATTTCGTTTTCTCTGCCGGCTAACTCTGCGGTGACCGGTTACAAAATGGCGAAAAAATTTTCAACAAAAATATTAAATTCTTAAATACTTCGAATTCGTAGTAAGAGCGTCGTCATGGCTCGTTTGCATATATTCATCGTTATTATTGTCGGGTATAGTTTTTCAACTCAGGACGTGCGAGCAGCGATTATATATATATATATTATTTGCATGAATTATGCAGCTGCGAGCGCGCGGCTCGTATGCAATTTATCGCGAACAATAAGAGCTTTGCTAAAATGAATCGGAAGAGTTCTGTGCCTATGTCTATATTGTGTGCGGTTATCGGTGTTGAGATGAACTTGGATGGATATGTATAATATTATGTACTGTTTTTTTGCTGATATTTGAAATTTCGTCTAATATTTTAATTCAACTAATTGATATACGCGCATTATATGTGAATTAATTATGTAAATGACTTTCTTATATCAAAGCTGAAAATGTATGGGAAATTTACTTATATATACGACCGTGTAATTCGTCGTTCCCACTATCTATCTCAAATAAGAAAACAAGTTAATTTTAGAATGTAGTGACTAATAGTTTGAAAAAAAAAAAAAATAATTCACACAATATACTTATCATTCGTCTATTTACCAGTTGCGCCGATAAACGGACAGTTGAATTATAGCAGCGACATCTGTGTGAAAAGCTATATAAATGCACAGTCGCATCGGAGTCCAGTAGGTTGCGCCACTTATTCGGCGCGAAATTTGTATTTGCTAATTCGACGCAGCTCCTCCACCTATAGTATATGCTATATACTATTATTGCCACCCCCTCCCTCAGAAGTCATCTGAGGGCTGGTGGTATACTCTCCAAGATTTCGTCCGCTTGTTTTTCCATAAATCTAGTAATGATATAAGTCATATAGCAGCAGCATAATATATATGTAAATTGTAAAATTCTTAACGAAAGGTGATTGATATGGCAATATATACAACCCACTTGGACAGTGCTATGACTACTAGAGGGAAGAAGCCAGTCCGAAGCGTGATGCTCACGAAGAGAGAGAGAGAGAGAGAGAGCTATAGAAAGTTAGAAAGAGAGCGCAATATTAAGGGACGAAATGAGGACGGTCGAAAATCCCCCCCACCTAAAACAGTACCCTCTGTCCCTCGACTCTCCCTCTGCAGCGCTCTGGTCACTCTGGCATTGCCGATGTGCTCCCCTCAAGTCTCGTATATATATAGATCTCGCTCTCTTTCTAATATGCTGTGAGCTCTCTCTAAGAAAGCAATAGAGTGAGAGGAAGGGACTCTCTCTTCCCCTCTCGGTCCTCATTTCTTTCTGTCTCTTTCTAATATGCTACGTTCTCTCTCTAGAGTAAGCATCACTCTCTCTTACAGGCCCAGTATATAGGGCTACCTCTATGCGGTGGCTTCATAAGGCGGCCTTTGCTATAGAGACGAAAAAGCTTGTTCGGCTTCTCATATAGAATTTGGCTGCAATGCACTACTTATTCCAAAGATGGATGCATATTATACGTGAGTGGATCGATTACTTTCCTTATATATGGATGACTACGCCGACGACCAAAGTTTAATTTTCAAGAGGCCTTTTACCTGCAGCTTATATATACACTCTGCAATATTTTTCGCCATCCCCTCTTAAGGGATCCTCTTTGACACGGTCTCAAATTTGGGAGAGGGAAACCACGCAGGTATACACTGCAGTTTGTCGGCTTATGCTTTCCTAAACCCAATGCATCTTTTCCATGACGCTTGCAGTAAGCTGCAGGCAATCGTAGCGACAGCATTGTATAAGCGGGCATCGCATCGCAGCTGCAGTATAGTTTACATAGTGCAGTTCTATAGTGTGTTTACACGTGCTTTTGTTAAAAGATTTTAAAAGTGCAGTTTAGTGATAATAACGCGGATATGGAGGGCAACGCTGAATATTCTCTTTACGAGGCTGTAAAAGTTAAAAACGAGGAACTCGTTAAAAATCTCATAGAAACTGGCTGCAACGTCAACGATCTGGACTCGAGTGGTAGAACGCCGTTGCACTATGCGGCGACTAGGCGATTAACTTACACTCGTTATCGCAAAGATCGCAAGAGGATAAAATTCGATCCTATTGACGAACAGGAAATTCAGTGTCGTGTGAGAATAGCAAGTCTACTAATAAACGCTGGAGCTGACATCGAGCGTCTAAGCAAAGTCGACGAGAAATTTGATTTTTTAGATTATAGCACTGCTTTGCAAGAATCTACTTTATCTCAAAATAATGCTATGGTCGAGCTCCTCTTACGGCACGGCGCCGACATTCACGCCAAGTCTGGAAAACTTAAAAATACTGCCCTTCACTTTGCCATGTTTACCTTTAAAGGTAATTTAAATCTCGTGAAAACTCTGTTGGATCAAGGTGCTCAAGTAAACGCCGTTAATCATTGGGGTGAAACACCCCTTCACTTGGCTGCTCAATACGCAGTAGATTCAGAATGTTCTACCGAATTGATCGAATTGTTATTCAAACATGGCACCGACATCTATGCCAAGTCACAGGGCAATACTGCCCTACACTATGCTATGATTCGAGGAAATATAAACTGCGCGAAAATTCTGCTCAAACACGGAAGTGACGTCAATGCCGTCAACGAGAAAGGCGAGACACCTCTTCACTTAATCGCTATGAACTTATGTCAATCTTCGGTCGAACTGGTTGAACTATTGTTGAAACACGGCGCCGATGTTAGCATAAAATGTCAACGTTCCTTCACCGCGTTTGAGAGATACTCTATTTTTGATCGGCCATACGCTCTCGATTCGATATTGCTGAAATTATTTCTCTATGGTAACCGAAAAGACAATCGTATGAGTCCGCTGCACGAGGCCTGTATGTTACACAAAGCTGAATTGGTTCGTGATTTGTTACGGGAGGGTGCCGATCTCACCGCTAAAGATTGTTTTGGTCGAGTACCAATGTTTTACGCTTTCATTGTCTCATCGTCGCCTACCAAAAATGATGATAAAAACACAACGCTGAAATTGCTGCTTGATTACGGTGCCAACGGCGATCAGATATGTCTTTTTCCCAAAATTATGTTTAAACGGCTCAATTCGAAGATTCGTGACATTATCTTGGACTACTCGACCAAGCGCTTAGCATTGCATGACTTGAGCGTCAATAAAATCGTGAAACGCCGTGAGAATCTGGTACTACGAAAATTCGCTCTTCTTTGGTCATCGAAAATCGATAAAATTTCCTTCCAGACGGCCATCAAAGAATATACGCGATCTGATTTTGTAACAGGTCTAATTGTAGCCACATATAACTCAGGAAATAAACTAATATTTGAAGAATTGAGGTTAATGAAAAAGACAAAGATTGGCAAAAGCAAGATATCGTTCTTGGACGTTTTAGATTCCAATCTAGAGCAGATGATAGATACCGCGACGATTAAACAGCTGACCGAAGATTTTGAGGCTGGCAAGAGTAAATTCAAAAACTACGAGGGTATACTGGAAGCCAACTTTTACAAGAGTTACGCGCGTAAGATGCTTGTCAAAAGTGCTGCCGATTCGTTGAGTATCATTCTATGCAATCATTATTCTCTTGAAGTGTACTTTAGAAAGTATCTCCGTCGTTATAGCAATGAAGAACTAACTCGCTTGATCGAGTGATGAACAGAAAAATTTTGTATTGTAATCGTTATAAATGTAAATCATTAATTATATAGGTCAAAGTTATAAATTTGTGCATCGTTTTGTTTTTGATTACTTTTTTTTTTGTATTCGCTATGCAGCTGAAATTGTACTTACTTTGTGATAAATAAAATAATTTTTGTACAATAAATATTATCCGTATATATAACGAAACACGTATAAAACCTTTATTTACATTTAATTTTTTATTTTCATTTTTGTACGTTAACTACAGAAGAACGTATAGAAGTATATACAGTATTACACAGGCAAGAAAAACCAAGCCAGAGACTTGCTTAGACTCCTTGCAATATTTTCTCCCATCCCTTCCTCTAGGTGTCCTTTAATCCCTCTAAAATGTGGGGGAGGTGAACCGCACGCAGGTATATAGACATCGTGCGCTTGCTTTCCCAAAGCATCTTTTCTATGAATTCTGCAGTTAGCTGTAGACGGTCGTACCGACAGCATTGTAGCAGTGGCATCATCTATCAGCTGTAGTAGTTTATAATAGTGTCCCTATAATACAACGTTAGTTGTTCAAAGCGGTATATCCAAAGTTGTTATTGTTAATTTAGTTATTGCTTCTTGAAATTGACTGGTATGGCATGTAAGAAAAAAACAAAATTTCCTCTTCACGAGGCAGTAGAAGATGGAAACGAGAAGTTTGTTCAGATTCACTTAGAAATTGGCTACAATGTCAACGATGTAGACTCGAGAGGTAAGACGCCGTTGCACTATACGGCTACAAGGCCATACACATGCACTCGTCATTCCAACGGTAGGTCGATCGAATTCATTCCTATGAACAAAGAGGACGTCGAGTGTCGTGTAAGAATTGCAAATCTGTTAATTAACGCTGGAGCCGACGTCGAGAGTTTAAGCAAAACCGACGATATGTTAATTGGCCATTTTTGGGATTCCACAACTGCTTTACAAGAAGCCGCTTTATGTCAGAACGATGCTGTAGTCGAGTTTCTCCTGAAGTTCGGAGCCGACGTTCACGCCAAGTCTGGGCAACTCGAGAACACTGCCCTACATTGTGCTATGTTTAATTTTCAAGGAAATTTAAACCTCGTGAAAATCCTGTTGGATTACGGTGCTCAAGTCAACGCCGTTAATCGCTGGGGCGAATTACCTCTTCACGTGGCTGTTCAGTACGCAGATGCAGAATATTCTATCGAACTTATTGAATTATTCCTCGAACACGGCGTTGGCATCAATGCCATGACAGATGGTACCGGAAACACTGCCCTACATCTCGCTGTGATCCGAGGAAACGTGAACTTTGTGAAAATTCTCCTGGAACACGGGAGTGATGTCAATGCCGTTAATAATGAAATGAACGAGACACCTCTTCATTTAGCTGCTAAAAACACAACTAAGTGTTCTGTCGAATTAATCAAACTATTGCTAGAACACGGAGCTGACGTCAACAAGAAACACCGAAGAAACGATACTGCGTCTCAGACATATATCGCTCGTTGTCAATCAAACCCCATAGATCTGACATTGCTGAAATTATTTCATTTGGGCAAACACCGAGGAAACAATCACATGAGCCAATTACATGAAGCCTGCTTATTACACAAAGTCGAATTGGTTCGCGATTTGTTGCAACAAGGTGCCGATCTCACCGTCAAAGATAGCCGTGGTAACGTACCTATGTTCTATGCTCTCACTTCACCAATGCCCAAGAGTAACTGCAAATGGATAACGATGAGATTGCTGCTTGATTATGGTGCCGATGGTGATCAGAGATGTCTTTTTCCTGAAATCAGACGTGAACTCTATGACTCGGAGGTTACTCAGATTTTCTGGAATTACGCAACCGATCGATTGACACTACATTACTTGACCGTCAATTCTGACGCACAAGAACGACAGAAACTGACACTGCGTAAATTTGCTCTTCCTGAGCCATCGGGTAACGAAAAGTTTTCCTTCAAGATACTCATCGAAAGGTATGCACATACTGAAGTTGTACAAGCTATGTTTTCTGAGGATGAATTGGAACTTAGATTATCCAAAGAGTTGAGATTGATGAAAAATACAAAGATTGGCAAAAGCGAGATAACATTTTTAGATTTTTTTGATGCCGATATCAAGCAAATGGTAAATTACACGAGGAATAAGCAATTGGTTCGAGATTTCGAGGCTGGCAAGGATAAGTTCAAACAGTTCAAGGGTATACTGGAAGCTAGCTTTTACAGAGGTTACGCGCGCATGAAGCTTATCAAAAGTGTTGCCGAATCGCTGAGTATACTTCTGTGTTCTGATTGTTCTCTTGAGGTGTACTTCCAGAAATATCTTGGTCTTTACACTAATGAAGAACTGAATCGCTTGATGGAGTGATTATGTGCATCGTAGCCCAAAATCGTAAACTATATATATCATGTCATATAAGTATAATTGTGTGCATCGTTTTGTTCGAGGTAGAGAACTTCCTCGATATTTTTTTGTATTTTAATTATAAATCGTCGCTGCAAAGCTATACAGGTGTACTACTACTTTTTGAAAAATTTAAATAAATAAAAAAAAAAAACTTTTTGAAAAATAAAATACTTTTCATATACAATAATATTATTCTTAACAAAACCCGTATTCTTATAAACATTTAATAATTTTTTATGTTATTCTCTACGTTCAGTACGGATTGTACAGAAGAACGTTGAAGTACGCAAGCGATCTTTATAGTTTAAGGGGGTCCGAAAGTCAATTCAAATCTAGATTTCGCGCCACAAAATAGCAGACGACAAAAGTAACTAATTTACTTATAACAAACAATAAAAGCAAAATTATGAAAAACTAGGACATCACTGCCCTCCGTTATGTAATTATTTGCCATTTTACAAAGTTTGACACTTATATAAATAAATATCTCGCCGAATGGCATTCGAATAATGTCTGAAAATCATATAATTCAAATGCCATTCGGCGAGATATTTATTTATAAGTGAATTGATTTTCGGACCCCCTCAAGGATCCTCTGCGGAGGGCCTAAGGCTGTGTCCACAATTACCGTATAATACGCTAAGGTATTATACACGCCAACGTTCACCCATATATATCTAGCTGTATATATAACGTATACGGCTTATTCCGGACGCAGCCTAAGTAATGGGGGAGGTATAGAGCGCAGGTGAAGGAAAAGCGCGGAACGCATCTTTTCCATGACTCCGGCAGTCAGCTGCAGGCATGCAGTAATGGCGACAGCATTGTAGCAGCCGCATATAGCATCATCTACAGCTGTAGTAGTTTACATAGTGTTCCTTAGCGTGTGTTATACGTTATATTCTATAGAAGATTTTCAAAAGTTTCTAAAAGTGGAGCGATTATAAAATTTGTAAGCAATAAGATGACTGATATGACGAGCAACGCTGAATATCCTCTTCACGAGGCGGTAAACGCTAGAAACGAGGAACTCGTTCAACGTCTCATAGAAACTGGCTGGAATGTCAACGATCTGGACTCGAATGGCAGGACGCCGTTACACTATACGGCGTATAGGCCATTCATTCGACATTATCGTGATTCCGAGGGCCGTCCGATTATTTTCGCTCCTATGAACGAACAGGAAGTTCAGTCTCGAATAAGGATTGCGATTTTGCTAATCAACGCTGGAGCTCAGATCGACCGTCCAAGTAATAATTTCTGGGACGGCCCTATAACTGCTTTACAAGAAGCTGCTTTACGTCAGAACAATCCTATGGTTAAGCTCTTCCTACAGTACGGTGCCGATATACACGCCAAGACAGGGAACTGCGGTAACACTGCTCTGCACTGTGCATTAATGTTTAACAATCGAGAAAATGATAATCTCGTGATAACCCTGTTGGAACATGGTGCTCAAGTCAATGCCGTTAATCATAAAGACGAGACTCCCCTTCACTTGGCTGCTAAGAAAACAACTGCGGAATTGTATGCTAAACAGATACCCATCGAACATGGTGCTGACATTGATGACCAGTTAGTGGGTAATGAGAATACTTGGCAATTGGTTATGAGGCCCTTTCGAGTAAACGTAAACTTTGTGAAAATTTTGTTGGAACACGGCAGTTACGTCAATGCTTTCAACGGAAATGGCGAGACGCCTCTTCACTTAACTGCTATGAACTCATTTCGATGCCCTATAGAACTGGTCGAACTATTGCTGGAATACGGTGCCGAAATCGACAAGAAACGTCTATTTTTAAGGGACAACGCGTTTGAGATATACGCTATCATGGATCGACTATACCTTCCTGATCCGACATTGCTGAAATTATTTCTCTTTGGTAATAATCGAGAAAATCATCGTATGAGTCCTCTGCACGAAGCTTGCATGTTACACAAAGTCGACTTGGTTCGTGATATGCTACAGGAGGGTACCGATCTCACCGCCGAAGATTGTTTTGGTCGTGTACCTATGCATTACGCTATCATTGTTTCAACGCCTTCTTCCGAAAAGATTGATAAAAGGGCAACGCTGAAATTGCTGCTCGAATACGGTGCCGATGGTGATCAGAACAGTCTTTTTCCAAAAATTAGACACAAACCGCTCGACTCGGACTTATTATGTGATATTTTCTCGGACTACGCGACTAAGCGCACGATACTGCATGATTTGAGCGTCGACAAAATCGTGCAATGCCGTGAGGGTCTGGTATTGCGCAAATTCGCTCTTTCTCGCTTATCGGGCGACGATATAAGATTTTCCTTCCAGATGCTCGTCGAAGACTATGTGCCACCTGAAGTTGTGCAATCTATATTTTCTACGGATAACTCGGGAAATGAACTATTCAAGGAATTGAGGTTAATGAAAGAGACAAAGATTGGTGAAAGCGAGGTATCGTTTTTAGATGTTCTAGATGCGAGTCCGGAAAAGATAGCAAATTACGCGAGGAATAAGAAACTGGTCCAAGAGTTCGAGGCTGGCAAGAACAAGTTCCAAAAGTTCAAGGGTATACTGGAGGCTAATTTTTATAAGGGTCCGCATATGGAACTAGCCAAAAGTGCTGCCGAAACGTTGAGTATACTTCTGTGTTCTGATTATTCTCTCGAGTTGTACTTCCAGAAGTATCTAGCTCAATACAGCAATGAAGAACTGAAACGCTTGATCGAGTGATGGAACGGTTTTTGAACTGTCGAATAATTGGCTATATATATATAGAAAAATTTTGAACCCAATTTTGTGAAAACGATCCCATGAATCCGTTGCACGATCGTTATTGTTACTGCATGAGCGGCTGAAGCAGTAAGGCAAAACAAGGCACAGTTTTATTAGTATTGGTGGAACACCGTTATATTAAGACTCAAAGTGCATATTGTTATAAGGGAAATGGAAAAGTGCCTATGTGCCACCTATATGTTCACCTGCCTCAGACACGAAGAGTTTATAAGGCTGTGACTCGAGAGCCAGTCCAATACTGCTTTGTTATAAAGATCGAATCGTTGCTACGAAGCTACATTTGTACTCCTTATACTTTCTGATAAATAAAATAGTTGTTATTATGTTCAAAATAAATAAATGAAGTAGTTTATGATCCCTCCTATACAAATTCTATAAATTAAACAATTAAAAGGTAAAATGACATGAAATTACAATATTTATGTTTTTTGAAAAAAGAGCTTGTGCCATTAATGAGCTGAGACGGAGCAGAGCTTAACGAAGAAAACGTAGTTCACTTTTTAAGTTCAGTCGACCAGTCGTTCAATTTGTAGATTAGTGGCGACATCTCTCGGGGAATCGGTGTACTACTAACAAGTAGCAGCATTGCATATAGAATATAGTTATAGATATAGCCCGTGCATGTGATATACGGCGTCGCCTTGAGTATAGAAAGCGCGACAACGCGGCGGGCATTGCAAAGCGTCTACCGGTACGTTTGATCAACTTGATTACATTTTAGAGCCCTTTTGTGACAAATGTTATCAGATATTTCAAAGTTCTACGATTCTGTTCTACCTTTTCAGTTATTCTAACTAAAAAGCCTAATTCCAAGTGTTAATTTACGCTATGACAATATTCGGAACTGTATGACTTCCAATCAGTGTATTTCTAGGTTAACTCAGTGACAATAACACGTTTTCTCGGTTCTTTCCCAGCAAGTATATCAAGTAAAACGAGAAAATGGATCCAGACTATTATGATGAATTTGGCAACTACATTGGCCCTGAGTTAGCTTCTGATAGCGAAGATGATAATGACTATGGAAATGCCGGAGAGGACGTTGATGATCATGAAAGATCAGATGAGGATATGGAAGAGGAGAAAGATGAGACCAGGGAAAGCGCGGAACCCAACTCCATGGCAGTAGTACTCCACGAAGACAAGAGGTACTATCCCAGTGCTTTGGAAGTTTACGGACCAGATGTGAGTATTGATTGAGTCATCTAGATTTTGTAATCAAAGCCTTCAATATTTTGTAATATTTAAACTTGTAATGAAATGTATATAGGTTGAGACGCTTGTACAAGAAGAAGATGCTCAGCCTCTGGACAAACCCCTGGTGGCACCCACAAAAAAAGCAAAGTTTCAAATTAAACAACAACAACTGCCGGAAACCACTTACAGTATTGACTACTTAGCTGATTTAATGGACTGTCCTGATTTGATTCGTAATGTCGTACTACTTGGTCACTTGCATCATGGCAAAACGACATTGGTTGATTGCTTGATTAGGCAAACTCACCCTCACATGCATTCAATTACGGATGAAAAACCTCTGAGGTATGTATTTTCATTTAAACTGAATTTGTATTCATTATGTCGCATGTATTTCAACTAATGTAAATTTTTTAGGTATACAGACACATTATTTACCGAGCAACAGAGAGGAGTATCTACTAAAGCAGTACCGGTTACTCTTGTCTTACCTGATGTGAAATCAAAATCCTTTCTCCTTAATGTGTTTGATACGCCTGGCCACGTTAATTTTTCTGATGAGGCTACAGCAGCAATTCGTTTGTGCGATGGTGCAGTTTTGCTGGTCGATGCTGCAGAGGGTGTCATGCTAAACACAGAAAGGCTATTGAAACATGCTTTGCAAGAAAAGCTAGCATTGACAGTCTGCATTAACAAAATTGACAGACTCATTCTGGAATTGAAATTGCCTCCTCTAGATGCTTACTACAAACTTCGTCATATAATTGAAGAAGTCAACAGTTTGATAGCTCTGCATTCAGATACAGAAAATCCTGGATTCGTTTCACCTGCTATAGGCAATGTATGTTTTGCCAGTTCAGAGTACAACGTATGCTTCACGTTAAAATCGTTTGCTGCACTGTATGCCAAGCAGTCAGGATCAGGTTTAAACGTTAACGAGTTTTCAAAAAGACTGTGGGGTGACGTTTACTTCAATAATAAAACGAGAAAATTCACGAAAAAACCACCTCATAACACAGCCCAAAGAAGTTTTATCGAGTTTATACTCGAACCAATTTATAAAATATTTGCACAGGTTGTGGGTGATGTAGACACAACGCTTCCTAATGGTAGGTACATTATTTTACTTTATCGATATTTTCAAAAATAGATTTTTCAATGATTAAAATTCAATTTTTAGTACTGGATGAGCTCGGAATTCGTCTTACATCCGAGGAAATGAAAATGAACATCAGACCTTTGCTCAGACTTGTATGCACCAGATTCTTTGGAGACATGTGTGGATTTGTCGATATGTGCGTCGCTCATATACCGAATCCCAAGAGCAACGCTCTGACAAAGGTCTCCCACATCTATTCGGGCCCAACAGATTCTCTACTTGCTCAAGACATGATTGAATGTAATCCAGAGGTGAGTTCCTCTAACCGATGACGTAGTCGATCCAATCCATTGAATACAAAATGGAATGTTTCTATATTTCCAGGGAAGGCTGATGATCCACAGTACAAAGATGTATCCCACAGAAGACTGCACTCTTTTCCACGTTCTTGGTAGAGTAATGTCTGGAACGCTGACTGCCGGTGAAAAGGTCCGAGTTCTCGGCGAGGCTTATACACGTCAGGACGAAGAGGACTCTCGGATCATAACCGTTGGACGATTGTGGGTAAGCGAAGCGCGCTACAATATCGAAGTCAGCGAAGTACCTGCCGGCAACTGGGTGCTGATCGAGGGTATCGACAGGTCCATTGTTAAAACGAGCACCATAACTGACCTCACGGATTCAGAAGACCTGGCGATCTTCTGTCCACTAAAATTCAACACCCAGAGCATCATTAAAATAGCCGTTGAACCGGTAAACCCTTCGGAATTGCCGAAGATGTTGGATGGTTTGCGGAAGGTTAACAAGAGCTACCCGTTACTGGGTACTAGAGTCGAGGAAAGTGGAGAGCACGTAGTTTTGGGTACTGGAGAGCTGTACCTGGATTGTGCTATGCACGATTTGAGGCGGATGTACTCAGAGATCGACATCAAAGTGGCGGATCCCGTTGTGGCATTCGCCGAGACGGTTGTGGAGACGAGTTCGCTCAAGTGCTTCGCTGGAACGCCTAACCAAAAAAATAAGTTGACTATGATCGCCGAGCCTCTTGAAAGAAACTTGGCTGAGGATATCGAGGCCGAGAAAGTAAAGATAACCTGGAATAAGTACGTAAATCACTGTATCTTATTCGAAACCAACCGACGATAAATCACGCGAGGAGTAAAAACTAAAATAACTATTTTGTCAACAGGAAAAAGCTCGGCGAGTTTTTCCAGCAGAAGTACGACTGGGATCTGCTGGCCGCTCGAAGTATCTGGGCTTTTGGCCCAGATGCCACGGGACCGAATATTTTAGTCGATGATACCTTGCCCTCCGAGGTGGATAAATCACTGCTGAATAGCGCTCGCGAAGCCATAATTCAGGGCTTCCAGTGGGGAACTCGAGAGGGTCCCCTGTGCGAGGAACCTATAAGGAACGTCAAATTCAAAATTCTTGACGCTGTTATTGCGCAAGAGCCCCTTCATCGTGTTGGTAAGTATTAACATTCCAACTGCTACAGTTCTTTGTACAGGCAGTTTCTTGGTTTAAATATTCATTTTTTTTCTCTAACCCACTCATAAAAAATTTTCCAACAATTTTTTAATTTTCGAATCATAGCGTAAATAGGAATAGCTTTTTCTGACGCGGGCTAACACGTTATAAATCCATTGGCGTAAATCCCCAACATCACGCTGGCTAATGCTACATTCTCCATTGTGCTCACGAAAATCGCAAATCACCCACTCACAATAAGCCACCACCCACAGCAACCCGCCGACACTAATCGATTCTCTTTCTCTCTCCCTAAAGGTGGTCAAATCATTCCAACTGCGCGTCGAGTCGCCTACTCTGCCTTCTTGATGGCGACGCCTCGTCTGATGGAGCCATACCTCTTCGTGGAAGTCCAGGCGCCGGCTGACTGCGTCTCAGCGGTGTATACGGTGCTGGCCAAGCGTCGAGGTCACGTGACGCAGGATGCCCCGGTTCCAGGTAGTCCACTCTACACGATCAAGGCCTTCATCCCTGCGATCGACAGTTTCGGCTTCGAGACCGATCTGCGTACTCATACGCAGGGTCAAGCCTTCTGTCTGTCGGTCTTCCATCACTGGCAAATCGTTCCCGGTGATCCCCTGGACAAGAGTATCACGATCAGGCCGCTAGAACCGCAGCCTGCCACACATCTCGCTAGAGAATTCATGTTAAAGACCAGGAGAAGGAAAGGACTGTCAGAAGATGTGTCGATCAACAAATTCTTCGACGATCCTATGTTGCTCGAGCTCGCGCGACAGGACGTGCTTCTTAATTACCCGTTGTAAAGTGATGATGGTGCAAGAGTGTACGAGTGAATGGAATGTATGTTTTGAACTCTTATTCCGAGGGGCTGCTTTTTGAAAGCATTTCTCGTTGATCGAGGTGAAAGATAGTTCTCTCGGATAATTTTTAGAATACTTTTTTTAATCTTGTACGCAGAATTTTTCAGGAGAACTCTCTTTCGTCGAGAAACTTAGGAGATGACTTTTCAATAGGACAAATGAAGACAACGAGAGAAGAAGCCTTATTTAATAGAATTCTGTAATTGTCTCTCCTCGAGCATTCTTAATTTAAGTTTACCAAATCAATTGTAAAAAGTTTAAGATATGAAGGAATAAACGCCACTATAAGAACCAGGCCAGCCAGATTTTGTTACAAACTTCACGAAACGTCTCAGCCACTCGAGCGCTTTCGCCTGCGGGAGGAATCACGTTTCCTTATATCTTGGAGAAGAATTTTGCGCCCCGTCAGCGCTTGCTCGAGGCGCTCGCACACGTCTTAAACCCATTTCCGTAGGCGGCACGGTAGCGACACGTGAGCTAAATCCGACGAAACAAAAAGCCGTCTGTCGAAAAGTAAAGCCGATAATTACTCGTCCCAATCAATCGCATCCGTTGCGAGGGCATTCAACACGTAATTGCGCTTCTCTCGGCTGCGAATTTCAGCGCGCACGTGGCGCTGCTTATACACTACACGGCGCGAAAAATGCGCGCGCGTCACACTCTTCCCCGAAATCTAAAATTGTCTGAGCGAGCGAGCGAGCTTCGGCGCGCTATGCAGCGAAAAGAAAGCAAAAAAAAGGGACAGACCGCCAAGAAGAGTCCATTACTGTATATCTATCGATTGTACGCGTAGTAATGAACATGTGTAACGCGAATGTTAACTACGAGAAATTACGAATCGTCGCGTGTGCGTCTATGCTAAGCAAATGCTAATTCAACAGGTTCACTCGCTCGCATGACTCATCCTCAGCTAAATATTTATATTATACTCGTCGTTACGAAACTTGCACAGTCCTTTCACGCAGCGGCGTTTTGCAGCGGAAAGACACCGACAACGATAATATGTGCGTATTTAATCGGGCGATTTTCAAAATGACGCGCCCGAGCGCGCGCAGTGCGGCGCATTTTTTTGCTTGAATCGATATCCTTCTAGCCGGCATTCCGTGAGCTCTTTCCTCCTCGAATATTGACTCTCGGTGGAGGCGCGCGCACAGGCAGCTCCCACACACATACCACGCCGGGAACGGCTCTCCGTCTGCAGGCTCCGTCTGCAATGGATAGGTCGATATCTGCGCGCGTGTGTGTGTGTGTTGGGAGAATGAATGGGAACCGGATTCCGTATACGGCGCTAAATGGCATTTTTACCTGCCGTATTTGGGGGGCTTCGGAGGATCGCGGCTCAAGGCCGCGTAGTTTTTGGATGCGGTTTTTCGTTCGGAGCGAAATCAGGCTTATGTTTTCTACGTTTGAAATTTAATTTTTTTATTATTTTTGTTTTGTTTTAGGCGATTGATCGACGTCACGTTTGCGCGACGTGTTTGAAGAGGAGAGCTGCTCCGAAACGTATTTCATTTGAATTTCGTTCAGTTGGTTTTATTTCTTTTATTTTCATCGTTAGTTCTGTTTCGCCGCAATACTAAAGTACGTTTTCCGTAGGTAGAGCAGAAAAAAAGCCAGTAATTGAATAAGCATCGACAGCTCCGAAATGAACTACGCAGCTCTTTCATCAATCACAAGCGCGACGAAGCGGTTCGCCTCCACTGCACAAGCAGCCTTCGCCTTGGAACTCGTCCACTCCGTTCTCCGCTCTCCTCGTGTATACTGGCATCGATGTGTTTCAGAGTCTGCGCGTGTATATGTATGTGTCCGTATAGGAAACTGGACTCCCTCGTTGCGTGTGCTCGTGTATATATACCTACACATACACCTACACAGTCTCGCGGGAGTGGCACCCACACAAGCTCGCTCGTAGCTCGCGCAGAGTGCACGATGATGGTGGCGGCGCTGCTGCTGCGGCAGAGCACGACAGTCAGTGTGTCGTAAACCCGCTGCTGCTCCAGTAGTCGTTTCTTCGTGCCGTGCGCGCAGCAGCTCACTATTTCCTCGCTGTTGTGTGTCGCACACAGAGCTGCATACACAGACACAGTACTCGCTAGCTGTGCATCAGCGAGACCGATAGACTGACTCTCTGTATACCTGATTGAGTTGAGTTACGAGTGCAGTCTCTCTCGTGCGGAAAGAGAGCTGCAGAGAAATAAACAAATAGAAGATACATCGTCGGTGTGGGGGAGGCGGTGCAGCGCGATGCGCTAGAAGAAGAGCCAGTGTGTCGTGTGTTGTTGCCGAGCGCCACCGCGCGTCCTGCAGTGCGAGTATATACCTATTCCCAAGAGAGTGCGAATATAGTCTCCAGGACAGAAGAGAAATAGCCTAGAAGAGAGACCGAGAGAATATAGCTTATAAAGAGTAGAAGAAGAATAAGAGCAAGAATGTCGCGGTTCGCGGCTCTGCTCCTGCTGCTGTTGGCCGCCGTAGCGCGGGCCAACGTCACGCCGAGCTCCTCTGAACATGCAGGTGAGTCAGGAGAGAGAGACCGACCGACCCGACCGCCAGGCATTGGGCTTCTTTATCCTCTCTCGCCTCCCATACACTCACACACACACACGCATACGCATATACTTGTACGGCGCATGCACACACTGGACATACAACTCGTTCTCTCGCTGCCCTTTTTCTCTCCGTCTCTTGTGCGTATATACCTTTCTCTTGGCTGAGGGCCCTCTCGCGAATGGAGGATACGGCTGCAGAGAAAGAGCGAGCGAAAGATATAGAGAGAGAGAGAGCGACGTTATCTCGACGGCGGCGGCCCCGTTTCGTGTATACCTGTGTGTGCGTCCGTCTCTGTCCCTCCCGCGCGCTTACGAGAGCGAGAGAGAGAGAGAGAGAGTAGAGTCCGATCGCGAACGTCTGGCGCGATCGATTTTTCCGCTTTAAGTCGCGCGCGCGGCTCTACACGACACGACGAGAGAAAGAGAGAGACAGAGAGAAGAAGGAAGCTCTTCGATGGCTGGCTTTCCTTTTATCGTCGATACACACACACACATGCATAATTTTTTTTTTATTCTCTCCCTGTATACTCCTCACCTGTTTCTCGCGTCTGCGTGATATGCTACTATACGTTTCTCCGTTTTCTCTCTCTCTCTCTTTCTCGCTTCCTTCTTCTTCCTCGTCGTTCGATTTTTCGGAGTCGCACGCGACGACGTATACACCTACACACAACTCTCCTATTTATAAAGCGCTTTTATTTTTCCCATTGATTTTTCGTCAGAGAGTTGCGCGGCGTGTGCTGGCCCCACTTTCTACATCGTTCTCTCGCCTCTATATCCTACTGTATCTTATACCTATACAGTGTGCCGAAAAGTGCTAATCGCTCGGTAAATAAAGGAGCGATCGATTCGCGCCGTGCGGCACGAAAAAGAGTGTCTCTATACGCTCTATACTCGATATCGCACCTCCGATTCTTTCAAAAGAGTGTAGACGAGAGATAAAAATAATAATCTCCCAACGTGAGAGTAAGAGAGCTTCTCGCGTCCCGGCGGAGCTTTAGCGGCGTTGCTTCCCTCGAAGCAAATTGCTTCCGGATTCGACTGTGCATCGACTTCTCTCGCGACGCAACACGTCGGGATTGAATTTTTCGTTCCTTCGATCGATATACTGCTGATGTATACAACGCGCAATAATAAAAAGAAAAAAAAACAGAAAATCAGGCACTTTTCGTTTTTTTTTTTTCGGCTCAAGGATCTCTTTCCCGTAGCGCGAGCGCTTTCACTCCTTACACGGAGATCTGCACATCTTTCTCTCGTTTCTTTATACACTCACTCTCTCTCTCTCTCTCTCTGCCAGTATAATACAACTCCCCCGAAGGTTTTTCGAGAAAAGCGGGCGGTTCGGAATTTTGTTCGAAGGTCGAAACCCGACTCGGTATGCAGGTGCGGGACGAGATTTTTCGCCGGCGGCACCAGCTGCGCATAGAGGGGTTATATGTATATACACGTATACATACATACAAACATATATCTGTATAAGTCTACCTGCGAGCGCGTGTATATGTATGTGTGTGTGTGTGTGTATACGCGTGTGTCTGGCTCTGCGGGATTTTGTTGAAATCGCAGTCGTTCTGCTCTGCGGTCTACCTGCGGTACTCTATAGCCTATACCTCTGGGGCCTCTCTCTCTCTCTCTCTCTCTCTCTCTCTCTCGCTCGTCCCTTTTCGATCCAAGCGCATACTTTGCTTATTCTTTCTTTCGTTTTCGTTTCTCCTTCTTCTTTTTCTCTTCGGTCCCTCTTTTTTTCTCTCCTTCCGCCCGCTGCAGAAAAGAATTATGCCCGACTTGTATACACAGTCACGTGCAACGCGCAGCATACAATGTACAGCGTCTAGCCGTTTATCGCACACCTGTTCATTGTATACACTATAAGCAAAGTGCAGTTGAGCCTCTCTCCGCATTATCCTGTTCATTTGGCTGCCACTTTTTTTTTCTCTCTCTCTCTCTCTCTCTCTCCACTTCGCATACATACGTACATTATATACGTACACGTATACGACAGAGTCGCGCAACTAATGCGAATGCTAATGAGTTTAGCGTTATATTTATGCACTGCGCGTACTCTTTCTCGCATTAAACACAGAGCTGAGCGTTTTTTTTTTATTGCAGTATATACCGCGTATATATGTATATAAAGCGCGCTTGCCGAGATTGCCTCTCGCGTGCAGAGCGCGCGACGGAATTTATACACTATGTGTGTGTAACTCGCTCTATATGCGCACGGACTGCATTTTTCCGCTACAACGGAGAGATAGAGAGAGAGAGAGAGAGAGAGAGAGAGTCGCACACGCGAGAGTTTAATGGAATTGACGTAGCGGATGATTGACCGCGCGCTGTTATGTGCACCGCGTCGGACACACTGTGTACGAGTGCGATTTTTCTTCCCGAGAGAAGAGCACTGGCGCTTTTTTTTTCACGGATTGTATATTGTATGTGCCAGAGATGTTACCTCTGAATTATTGCACGATGAGATGAAATTCCAACCGTGTATATGTGTAGTAATCCTGGAAAAGATAATGTATATATAATTCTCTGGAATAATTAAATTCCTCTTCGCTTCGCTCTCTCGAATTTGCGTCGTCCCTATACGTTGCACATGCGCGTTTAATCGAAAGATAAGATCGATCGTGATCGAGAGGCTCATTTTCGGGGAATATACACACACGACACGCTCCACATAATATACCTGGCAGTACAGTTATCTCTCTCGAGAGAGGCTGCTGCTGCTGCTGCTGCTGCGTTATTTGTCCCGGCGGGCGTTATATATAACGCGCAGCACACGCATCGACTTTCTCTTTATTACTCTCCGCATTGTAAATAATGATAAAAGAGTTCGCGCCAATTGAATAACTCGAATTATTCCGATATATCGAAAATGTACCTACACGTCCTATATCAGCGATACCGAGATCAAGCTACTATAATTAAGAAAGTTGTCCGGCTAGTCGCGTATATATTGTTGTCGGAAAAATGCTGGATCGAGACCGATATCATATATATACATACGTACACACACGCACTGCGGTAGTATGCGATTTCTCGAGAGAAGAAAAAAAAAGCGATTCTCTCATCTGTACACACATCAGGAAATTTTTCGATCTTCCCTCATCAAAAATTCATCCTCGCAAAAAACTTCTCTCTAAATACCATTAAAGCGTTCGAATAATGAATGACGGGCGTAAAGTACATCAACTCGGCGAACTTCTCTCCAAACTTTTTCCCAACGCCAACGTTACCGTTGCCGCACTCCAAGTATTAAAAGGCTCTTCTCTTCTCTTCTCTTCTCTCTCTCTCTCTCTCTTTGCCTCTATCTCCCGAGTATTTGCCATATTTTATCGGCTCGCTCGCTTGAGAGAGGTAAAATCTTTCGGCGGAATACGCGCCAGTAACCCTTTTAAAGCGCAGCTGCAGACAAGAAGAAGAAGAGAAGAGAAGAGAGTATTCGGTGGCGTCGCCGCAGCAGAGCGTTGGAAATTGGAGCAAAGTAGACAGCGCAGCGACTAGTCGCGTCTCTCGGCAATAAACTCCTCATGCATATTACACGCCGTACGGAGGAATCTCTCTCTCTCTCTCTCTCTCTCTCTATCTCTCCGCCATTCAATTTTTACAAAATGCAAATTCCCAACGCCCTTATACACGTCCCTCCGTGACCCACACGACAGTTCCTCATCGCAGTGATTCTCTCTCGGTCTATCGATTACCGATGATTTCCATTATATGACGCGCGAGAACAGCCTGCGCAGAGGGAATAATAAAAGCCGCCAACATCTATCTCTCTCTTTCTCACCGGAAAACAGAGTAAAGTTGTGGAGATTTAGATTTCATTCGGAGCGCGACGACGCTTGTTTAATACACAGTGCACACATCTCCCCGTATAGAGAGAGAAAGACAGGAGTATAGGTATAGTCCTTTATGAAGGAGTATATTGTGTCGCTGCGCAGCCTAATTTTGCGGGAGAGATGCGCGCATTGAAATATACTCTCCCAGCTTTCCGCGAAACAATAGGATATCGTCGTCGTTCTTCCTACGCCACTTTCTCATTATATTTCATATAACAGCGCCTATGTTCATTATGAAAATCGAAAATATTGCGCCGTTGTATTCCCTACTCCGATGCTGGCGTTGCTGCAGCTCTTTGGTAATTAAAATTCAACTTTGTTGTTTTTCTCTCTCTCTTGAGCGCTCGCGGCAGGCAGCAAAGTGTACACAGAGAGACTCGACGATCCAGATTTACGTTTTAATTTATTCGCAACAGAGAGAGAGAGAGAGAAAGAGGAGCTTTGCGCGAGCATAGTAGTACACCTGCAGCATTATACATTAAACAGCATTAGTGCGAATAGCTTTTTTCTCTGTCTAGTCCTCTCGGACGAGCTTTGCGGAGGTTGATTATACTCCGAGAGAGCAAAAATGGAAAAAAAAAAATTTCACCCGGCAATTTTGAAGCCCTGATTGTGTTAAAGACTCCCGCGCTGCGCAATATCCTCGTATTTTTTTTTTTTTACGAAACACTATGCAATACTAAAGCAATATCACACCGTTGTAAGCGTCTTCGGGTGGGTTTCTGGGAAAGTCCGTGTCGAGCCCCGGAATGTGAAATATTAATCGACGATCGATACACAAGGGATGACCCGTAGCTTTTTTTCGCTCACACACACACATTAAACGGATGAAAAAGCTATTAGCGCTAGATTGGACCTACAATTCTGCTCCCGTCGAATCCTGCCTTGTCACTTTCCGTTGTATGTATGGATTTTCCAGCAAGCTTCATTACTCTTTCAAACGATGCTACATACGTTCGTAGACAAAAGTATTAATTACAGAGATAACCGTGCTTCCAACTCTTTGTCTACCCTCAAACGCCGTGTTTTATACAGAGCTCGTGTCTTCTTGAAATACAAGGTGAATTCGAGCAAAACTCTTCCATTTGCTCGAGTTATTTCAGCAGATATGCGGAACAAACGGGAAACGTATTGTATATAACGTAACATCATATACACGCCAAGAGCTGAGAGAGAGAGAGAGAGAGAGGAGGTTTATGGCGCGGGATTTGCGCTTTGTTTTCTTGACGGGGAAATATGCGCAAAGCCGATGTTTTTTACGAAAACACAACGTCCGTATTCCACGAAGTTTCAATCTAGATTTATATATGTTCGTATGATATTCCGAAGTATAGAGAGAGAGAAAGGCAACGTTCGTAAATTTTAAATTATAAAGCAAGAGAGCTTGACGACTGTACCTGTGTATAGGTATATAATCGAAATACAGCGAGTATGAAAGGAAATCAATAACGTATATATATATATATGATGGTGTGTAATTTTACCCACCGAGAACTGCCGTTCCGGCTCGTTTTCCTAAAAACCCACCGCGTTCGAATGCTCGTGCTATATACATTGTATCGAGGATTATTAATTTCAGCGTTGCTTTGATCGTTCAACAATAACCCACATAATATCCTATACCTACAAATTAACGTTCACTTCTATGCACCAGATGATTAATCCTTAATTTTCACTTTTTCAGCCCCACGTCTGGACCTGGACAGCCTGGAGAGCGGCTACCATGGTCTGGTCAAGGAGAACGAGACACTGGTCGAGGTGACACCTCAGATCCGCGCCCTGGGTGCCAAGGTCTGCTCGTTCCGCATCGCCAACAAGCATCACGGCGACGCTCCCTTCGAGATCGTTCTCAAGGAGAACGGCATGGCCGAGTTGAGAGCTCTTCGGGTCCTCAACTGCGAGAAGAGGAGAAACTACAAGTTCGACATCGCCGCCGTCGCCTGCAATGGCGCGCAGTCCGATAAGTGAGTTTTTTTTCTCTTTTTCTCTCTTTTCGCGAGGCGAGAGTTTTCCAATTGGAAATCGTCACGCCAAAGGGAGAGAGAGAGAGAGAGAGAGATGATTGTGGAAATTATGATTCTCGTTGAATTATAATCGAGGAACGCGAAAATCCATTCCGATGGAAGGATAATATGGAGCGAGAGAGGGATATTGAATTCTGTTTGCGCTACGTGTACGTGCGCTCGCTTGCTTGCTCGACTTTTGGAGCGGTTTATTTTCCGCGCGCAGAGAATGTATATAAAAGTACGATTAAACCTCGGAGAGAGCTATGCAGGGCGTTGCGTCGAGAAATGTTTATCCCGCTCCTTTTGTCAAGTTTTCCAAGAGCGTTTCGAGCTTTATATTGTTCGTCGTTGTATATATACGCGTCTCTGTACACGAGAAGCCGCCTCTTAGTGCAAATACCGTACGACGCTGTGTTGATTTCCGAGTTTAATTTATATATCTCGCGTCCATGCTACGCGCAAGAGAGGTATTTGCTTTATCTCTCTCGACTACCTCTCGTTATGTTTGTCTTCACTTTGCGCCTCTATATATCTCCGTGTATTTTCATTTTCCAATATTTAAAAGAGTTTTGCGCGCGCGCAGTCAATTATGTGCGTCGAGGCGCAGAACTGCAGTGATTAAAAATTCGGATGAATTTAACATTACCTCTCGCGCCGAATGCAGATGCCCGGTAAACAATTGCGTTTACGCGCACACTGACTTCAAAAGCTCGCTTCAAAGGGAGCTAACCCAGTTTTCGATAGAAGCTATGCTCGTAAACTGTGAGATTTTTTACCGCAAGGAGTCGCGCGTACGCTCAGATTTTTCAAAGTAGCTTCCAAAAGAGCCTTGGCACAGGAGATTAAAAAAATCGCCTATTCTCCAGCGAATCCCCTTAACATCAAAAAGCTCTTCCACAAAACTACCTCAATCAACGCCCCAAAATCCCCGGCACAAGGGGCACGCGACGCGCATACCAATCGTTGACCTGACCTCTCTTTTCGAAGAATAAAAAGAATTCTTTACTCTTTCTCTCCTAGTTAGTCGCGCGCGCGCGCGCGCGAGCAATGAGCCAGGAGTCTCCACGATCGAAGGCGATGCAGTCGTGTGTACGTAACCTACTACTCGGCGCATCATTTCGGCACTGCGTCGCGCGAATGCGACAATGTTGTTGTAGATGATTTTCCAGCAGGCTAGACACTGTGTACTATAGTATATAGTACTAGAAGGCAATAAACGTAGGAATTGGGCCAAATTTTCAGTTCGAAGAATTTACAGGGCGTAAAGTTGCGGAATGGAGAGGACGACGACGGGATTTTAGTGCAAGAGAGAGAGAGAGAGAGTCGTACCCGTACCTGCTCTCTCTAGTGAGAGATTGTTCTTTGGGAAGCTTTGACACCTGATGAATATGCTTCTCTGCAGCAGTAGTAACACAGCCCGTAGAGTTAGACTTCCGTAAATATTAGTCCGGAATTGCGTTTGGTGCAGGTGGTGTAGTTGTACAATTCTGCGCTTTGTTACCGTTTAATCTTCGAGCGAGAAATTATTAGTTTTGTTGCCGAATATATACCTGCTGGCGGCAATCCACTTACGCAAATTGAATTATTCTCAACACATATAATCGCTTCTAACGTACTTAGACGAATGAATTTGCTCGAGCACTACAATTTCTCTCTTTTTAAAGCGCTCGATTAACTTGTAATATTTTCCCTCGTAAAATATACACTCAAAATTTCGCGCAGAGAAGGACCGTTTTGTATAGCTCATGAATAAACAAAGTTTATATATATATATATAGTATAATATAAGAGGGAGAGGCGAATTTCGCTAATAAAATTTTAATGACGATCGACATTATGCGCGAAAATCCGGTACGAAAACGCCGTCTGTTATACTTTTTCGGCCCGGCAATCTATGTATGTGTGTGTGTGTGTGTGTGTGTGTGTGTGTGTGAACGCCGGCCGTAAAGGCGGAGCAATAAATAAAGATGAGCGGCACGAGCGTCTGCATAAATTGAGCTTTGTCTCTTGTATATATTCGACACACACACACTCTGCGCTACAGGGTTAATACAATCTTTTTCGTTTTACGATATTATATACAGTATACACTATATATACGCCGAAGGATATATCATCCAAAGAGCGATCGATATCTGCTGACGCTAAATCTCACCGTACGTCCCCTGTGTGTGTGTGTGTGTGTTTTCCGAGCGGCGATAAATAATCGGCGTCGATATATTTCGTAATGACTTTTTCTGCAAACGTTTTTCCTCTCTCGGATATAATACGATATTAGGGGGTGTTATTAGCCACTTCATCTCTCAAGACGAGAGGGAGAGTATATAGACGCAAATAGTATGAAATTAGCGAGTCGCGCGCGCGCGCGAGACGCTCAATTATACGCGGCAAAGTATCGACGTGCATCGTCCCAGCCGAGAATTAAAATCGACGTCGCTTCCATATTAGGCCGCACTTTTTGCCTCTCGATTCTCTGACCAGGCGCACAATCGATGTGTATATACAGTCTCTCTCTTATTCGCTTCGTTCAATTATACCGCCTCTCGTGGAGAAAAGAGAGATGCAGTTGTGTAACAACGGATAATTTGCGTTTAACGCTATGGTTATTTCCTTCGAATCTCTTGGGATAATCGATCGATTTAAACGTACATGCGAGAGTTTGTTTGTTAACGCTGGGGGAAAAAAGTATTCGCAGTGTTGGGTGTAAAGTTACTAACGAATCAGGAAAAAACATGTTTATAAGATATAAGGGTATAGTGGGGGCGTTTAATTCAACTCTTAAAAACTTTAGCAGCAAACATTTTTCAGCGAAGAAGTAGAGCGCAGTTCGGAATACAGAATAAAGAGATTAAAATCCTAACTAAGGCAGTCTCGCACCACCGGGAACACGATTAACCGTGTTTCAGCGCTGCACGCACACACCTTTCTCTCTCTCTCTCTCTCTAGCTCCGATTTAATCTCTCCCTTTTTCTCGAACACGCTCCGTATGATAATAATTCCGCATAATAGCTCTCGCGGGGTTGAGAGAAGAAAGGATGAAAAAAAAATCGTCTCTTTCTCTTTCACACGTATAACACAATATGTAATGCTATAAACGATCCTCTTGCTTTTCTGCTTTCAGCGCAACGGTGCACATCACGGTGGTGGACGTTAACGAGTACGCGCCACAGTTCTTACAGCCAGCGTACGTGAGTACCGTCGACGAGGGACGTCTCTACGAGGAGATCGTGCGCGTCGAGGCTTCGGACCGTGACTGTACGCCCAAGTATGGAGATGTCTGCAAGTACGAGATACTCACCGCCGATCAGCCTTTTGTCATCGATAACGAGGGAGCGATCAGGAATACCGAACCCTTGGATTATGAGAGGTCCCACAATTACATTCTCAGTGTCGTCGCTTACGACTGCGGAATGAAGCAGTCGGCACCCGCTATGGTCACCATCAAGGTATATGAAAATTCGGCGCGCGCGCGCCAGTGACTACATACTCTTTCCCTCTGGGATTGGACCGCAATACATTACACGATGTATATAGAGAATTTATACGTGTGCGAGTGTGCGGTTGATAGAAGATTATGTGCACATATCAGAGCTTGAATAGAATTCACCATTGTAGCCCTCGTACGTGTGGGATGAATAGCATTTGATTTCGGTATTCCGGTCTGAATGGCATACTGCATTTCTCGTGATAAACGAGCTCGCGTCCTTCCCGACGATCGACGAAATTAAATACCATTATGTGCGCTCTCTCTCCAACTAAACTCGGCGCACACGGGGAAATTCCTTATTCTCCCGCAGCTTTCGCGATAAGATAGCAAGCTTGTCCTAGATTATTTTCTTTTTGTGTGCGCCGCGTGCCGCGACGTGTGTATACCCACAGAGAGATATATACAGAGAGAGAGAGATAGCCCCTTCGGCAATACACAGGTTCTCCCGCGACGTGAATCATGTTTGGTGAATCTTGGTTTTGTTTGCTGAGAGAGTGAGAGACAGGTTCCGTCGCTTTATTACGACGTTCTCTCTCACCGCACGGCTTTTATTCGTTCACGGAGGAAAATGTATATAGAGAAAACTCGTATTCAAGAGCTCGGAGAGTTTCGCAATAAATCTTCTCTGTGCACGCTAGGCAATTAACAAATTGACAGTTCGGAATTAAAATAGATTAATCATATCTCACTGCTCTCTTTGCAGCCAGATGAAAAGGGATGTATAAAACGTCCGCGCGACGACTACTATTTTCGCGCTCGATCGATGGAATTTATAAATATACTTCGTCGCGAATTATTCGTGCCGGCTAGCGGCCGAAATATTAATCGAAATCCACCGATCTTTTGATTTCCATTCGATAGCCGCACAAGAGCGCACTGAATCATGGCAAAAAACAGAGTTATCATCGATTTACGCTCTCGGCCTTCGTAATGAATCATCTCGAAACTCTGATCGATGACACTTCATGACCATCAGCGGCAGCCACTCTCGTACAATTATTCAAGCGACGCGCGTGCGGCTCTCTCTCTCTCTGAAATACACGTCCACCTGTAAATTTCGCATCACCGACTACAGCGTCGAGTCAAACAAATCTGTCCGCGCACACGAGCGAGAGAGAGAGAGAGAGAGAGAGAGAGAGAGAGAGAGAGAGAGAGAGAGAGAGAGAGAGAGAGAGAGAGAGAGAGANGAGAGAGAGAGAGAGAGAGAGAGAGAGAGAGAGAGAGAAGCGGGAAGAAAAATAAAGTAACAGAGTTGCAGGGATGCGAGGTTGGGGGAAAAAAAACAACAGCGTTATACGAACCCGTTGCGTCAAACGCAACGCGCAACCTTGTCAACTTAATTAACTCGGAGTGTGTGCGCGAGTCGAGTTCACGCGAAGCTCTCGCGCAACATTAAATTAAAAATGTATCGCCGAGCAGCCCTTTAAAAAACGTCTGCCTGTGTGTATACTCCTCTTCCTGCTTTGTATATATATAATTAATTACTCAAAACGTAGGGGTGAACACTACTGAGTCACGAGTATCGAGTTCGTGTACAGAAGGGGGCTAAATGTGACACGACCGCACACTCTCGGGGTGAACACACATTATCTACGTATACATATATATACACCCAGATATGGCTGCGATTCATCACGTGAGTCATGAAGCTCGAAAAATTTCGCCAGACGCGCGCGGTAGTAAAAACCTTGGCTTTAGAGGAAGAAAGAGCGCGGAATTTTGCTTTTTCAATTAAATCCCGGCTAGCAAAGCGAGGGGACACGGAAAAAGAGTTTGATCGATAAGCGCGCATTTTCATGCGCGCGCTCTCTCTCTGTAAAAGCACAGAGGGAGCGCTGAACTCTCTCTCTCTCTCTCGTATAATATGTTTTTTCAAAGTTTCCTCTGCGCATATAACCCGACGTTATTTTCTTTGAGGGAAAAGTTTTTTTTTCCTCTATACCCTGGTCGCGTGGCGGGATACGTGCGGAAATAATAAAAAAATAGTAATAACGAAATAACGCTCGTGTCTGCGGGAGAAAGAGTTCGGATCTGAAATATTCAATACAATCCGAACAAAGAATGCATACACCTGAATCGATACAAACGCGATAGGGGTGCGAGAGAGAGAGAGAGAGAGAGAGAGAGAGAGAGAGAGAGAGAGAGAGAGAGAGAGAGAGAGAGAGAGAGAGAGAGAAGCGGGAAGAAAAATAAAGTAACAGAGTTGCAGGGATGCGAGGTTGGNACGGGCGGACGTGGCCGAAATTCTTATACACATGCCGCTGCACATATGTGCGTCGAGCCTTTTGTGAATAAAGCATTGGCTTGTGCGCGCGTGATTCATGAATTTTCATCGAATTACAATCGGATTGAAAAGTTTTTTGCCTGATGGAAGAAATATAAAAAAAGAGAGAGAGAGAGAGAGAGAGAGAGAGAGAGAGAGAGAGAGAGAGAAGGAAAATCGCGCACGAACGAACGACAGAGATAAGACAAGCGAACGACACACTTTCGGCTTATCTCTCTTACATTCCCTCCTCGAAAATCGATTTTCCAATAAAAGCCCTCGCCGAACTTTGAGTTATTAGAGCACGTCTCGCACGCGGATACACATTACCGTACGTCACACGATCGATCGCGAAAAGCCGACACTCCAACACGCACACGTCATATCGCTGTATATATATACTAAAAACTTGCTCACTCTTTTCTTTTTTTTTTCTTTCCTCCTTTTGTACAAAAAAGGTCAACAGGGTCTGCTCGCCGGGCTGGCGCGGAGTACCCGAACGAGTGGATTACGCCGCTGGCGTCGAGGCCCAGCCACTACTGCCCTCGGCTCGACTTGAGCTTTGCGATGCTCCCTGCGCTTTGAGGAACCTTCGGGCGACGCTCAGCTTGGCTACGGATCATATTGGCAAAGGTTGCGACAGGGACACCTATACCGTTCGCAGTCAGAGGAAGTTGTGCGGTGCCTCGAGGGACAGCGTCGATCTGCTGCCTACTCCTGGACCTGCCACACCGTGGACCGCTGGTTTGTCCAGAGATGAAGGACGCGAGGCTGATGAGATCTTCGAGTTTGATGGAGCCAACTCCGCTGCCATCGTACCTGAGGATGTGCTGGAACACTCGCTCGCTCAGAAGTTCAGCATTGGAGTATGGGTGAAGCATAGGCCCAGGCCCAGACAGGACCCTCATGTCAAGGAGCACATCCTCTGCGCTGCTGACGATCACAGTCAGTATTTTGTTTTTTTAATTGTGGAATTATTTACCCATGTTTTTATCGTTAACTGCCTTGTTTATTCCGGCCAAATTGAAACCGCGGCGTCATATAGCTACCTGTGAATCATTTTGTTTCAATTAATCTTGTTTATTTTAGAAACGCGAGCACGCGAGCCGTTGCGTTGTACTGTGGAGGGTGAAATTTTCCATCGAATTACACTCGTTGATTGCTCGATTAAAGTGATACAACTGTATAGCGTACTCTATGCGAGAACGCTATGATATCGAGTTTGTAAGGAGATAAACGACGAGCGATAATGAACGAACAATATACATGTAGATTCGCTGGTGCTGAATAAATTCTCTCTTCGCGCGATACAATGGAGTATAGCGAGTTTTCGGATATTATAATATAGCCGCTCGCGAAGCGCAGGCCAGGATCTCGTTATTAGTTTAATAATTCGGAAAAACAAAAGTAATGGAATAGATGAATTACCGTAATAACCCCGGTGCGCTGCCAGGAAAATCATTAAATGCAAATTTTCCGCCTACGCGGATAGAGAGAGAGAGAGAGAGAGAGAGAGAAGGGGGACTTTGTGCAGCAGCAGCAGCAGCAGCAGCCGCGCACGAGTATAGAGCACTCGACTGCAGAAGCACAACATTTCGTAACAATTTGAGTGTTTCAAAATTGTTTCTGGCAAGTTTCAAATTACAGCGTTGTGTGCGTCGCGCAGTTCTGGGCTTGACATCTATATTATAGCCGAAAAACCTGCGCCGACCGCGTGCGACCCTATAGCCGAAGAGTAGCTTGTAATCTCTTAATCTGAAAAGAGAAGAAGAGGATTTATGCAGAGACGACTGCTTGGGATTTAATATTATGCCTCGCGAGAGCGACGAGCGAATGGATTATCGCCGAATTGAACAGCTATTAGGAATTCCATTATGGCTACTGTACTCGAGTCTTCTGCAGTTTCGCGCACTGTTATACGCTATATACACGGGCCATTTTGTTCATTAGTTCATGGAGCTGGAAATGGAATGATTGGACGACTACTACGACTACGATCAGCGCGAGTAGGGGACGACGATTTTTCCGCGGCTATAGTTTAACAGTACGATCCCTTTAAAATGACGGAAATACTTTTATATGTGACGCCGGTACGCAGGCATAGTCTATTTTTAACTCCCTTTCGAGAGCTGCACATTTTTATATACTCTCGCGCGTTCTCTCGCTGTTGTTTTGTTGTTTTCACGAAAATTTAATTATGCGCGAGAGGACGTACTCATATAGTTCAGATTATTAATCCGAGCTACGTGCAAACTTTGTTACATACTGCACGCGAAATGGCTCGTTATGTGTATGTATACGAGAATCGAAATATAAAAAAAAATTGACTCCGCGCGAGTATGTCGTAATTCGCTATCGGATTTCAAAAGTTCAAAGAGCGATTTTTTTTAGATTCCACAGCACCAGGTTCAAACGGTGGCAGACCGTACTTAAAGTGCTTAGCTCGTAGTTTTCTGATTACTCGTGATAGGAGTAAAAAATAATTAGACACGTTTTTAATGATGACGACGACGACGACGACGACGACTCTCTCTTGGGACAACTCAGCCGCGGCCGCTGAGCTTAATGAGATCTAGGTCTGCGCGAGCGCGGAAGAAAGAGCGAACACTTTTTTTTCATCTTCCGCGAGAACACGCTGGCTTATACGTATATATATGTGTATGTAACACCTCGATGTCTGTATGTAGCTATTGTCAAGCGTGAGCGCGCTCAGCGAGATATATGCGAGCGCATATCCAAAGCGACAAGCGGCATGACCCACATTTTTATATGCGACACGTTCGAGTATATGGAATAAACGTTTCTCTTCTTTTAAATCCACAGAGATGAACCGTCACCACTACGCCCTCTTCATCCGCAACTGCCGGCTGATCCTGCTTTTGCGTCGCGACTTCAGCGAGGGCGACCCCGATATGTTCCGTCCGGCTGAATGGCGCTGGAAGCTCACCCAGGTCTGTGATGACAGGTGGCATCACTACGCCGTCCAGGTGAACTTCCCCCGCGTGAGCCTCTTCGTCGACGGCGAGGAGTGGCACGCCGACAAAATGAACCCCGAGATCATCGACGACTGGCCACTGCACCCGGCCAAGGGCATCAACACTACCCTCGTCGTCGGCGCCTGCTGGCAGGGCTCGGACAACAAGACCAAGCACCACTTCCGCGGTTACCTCGCCGGACTCTCCGTCCTGGTGGGTCGCAACGAGAAGCCCGACGTGCTGTCCTGTCTGAGACACTGTCAGGAAGGTATCCACGTGCCATCGATGGATCTGCTCCAACCCGGCACTGAGCTGCTCACCAACTCCGATCTGACCGAGCTGAGGATCGACGGCGACAATAAGACCAATGTGGAGACTCTGCTGAGACGCATCGGTTACACCAACTCTAGGAGATTCCCTACCCCGGGCAGGCGCAACTTCAGACTCGACACGACCATCATCTGCGAGGGCCGAGAAGACAGGCCACTTAACGTGCCCTCCATCCAGTCATACGTGTTCGTGCTTCCACCACCGCGCCCCGGCATCACCGTCAACGGTAGGTCACTCTTCCGCTTTCTTGCCGAGTCTTATTCGATTTTTCTATACCAGAGACGTGCGCGAGTGATAAAATTTTATCAGAGACGAATAACGGAAACTTACGGACGAACCGGAGGCTAATGCGGCAAGTTTCGCAAAAAAAGGAATAAAGTTTTCCGGCGGTCGTCCGGGGGTTGATAAAGGAAACGCTCAAACTTTTAAAATAACCGTCGGCATTGAAGTTTGTCAGAGCGCTAGCTCGCTCGCGTGCGCGGCTGCGCAATAAACGTCCAACTTCCTGACTGTTTCGTTTGAGAATCAATCACTCCCGGGCGAAAATCTCCCCGAAAAGCGGAAGCTCACGTATACGTAAACTCCTCAAAGTCAAGGGATATTAAAGCCCAGGAATGTTTTAATTCCTTCCCCGTGTGCCGCCCGGGAAAATACGATAACACTCCGTTTAATATCCAGCCCTCGTCCTTCTCTCTCGCTCTGACAGCGGTAATCCACTCTCCCCCCTCCCGCCATAAAAACTTTCGGCATTGTCTTCCCCTCCTCTATATTCTCCGGGCGAAAGCCAATACGCTTCGCGGGACGGGCCGTATATTCACGCGCTCTCGCACTCGATACAAATCATAGAGTAATCCCCTCTTGATTTTTCTTTCATTTTCTTTATATGCTTCTATGTATCTTATGTTTCTATTCAGGTACGGGCTATGTAGCGCGTGAGTACGCCGACTTCCGGCTGGGCGTCCGCGTCTTCCCTGACGCAAAGGTTACCGCTGGTACAGCAGCTCGTCTGGACGCCTGTGCCGTCAGCGTTTATCCTAGCTTGAATCCTGACCACGAGAGCTTGAGCCTGCCTGGAGATACTCTGCGTCGCTTCCACTCGATCAGCGCCAGAGTCGACCGGGACGGTGTCGTCCTGTCCGGCGCTGACACGCCGCACAACTACCAACAGATCATCAGATTCATCACCTACATGAACCGCAAGCCCGCCTACTATCTCGACCGCGTGTTCAAGCTCACCTGCTCGGAATTGAGGTACGTCATTTGCAAGATTCGTTTTGCACTCGAAAGAGAAAGAGAGATGAGAGCAGAGGGGCTGATTTATTTATCGCTATGCTTTCAATCAAGCACTGGATTTTTAACAGTGAATAAAATAAATCCGTTTGCTCTCGAAACTGCGCACTGACGTTTTATAGCTTTCAATCAGAGATCGAATCTCCAATCAAAGTAGTTTTCCGCGCCATTCACCGCTCGAAATGCTCAGCGGATGTTAATTAACGTTTGAACGCATATTGCTTCCAGCGGACGATTCGCCAGTAACGAGTACATCCAGACGCTGGCTGTGATCCACCCGAAGGAGAAGACCACGTCGCCGGTGCCGCATTCGACTCACACGGCCAACGACATCCCGATGGCAAGGATCGTCGAGCCTCAGCCAGGTCACGCACTCCTTTCGCCCCACCATGCCGAGCTTAACGAGGAGTACGCGACGACGCAATTGCGCGAGGGCACCCACAACGCCAGCGGCAGCCATGCTGTTACCATCGTCGCCGCTTGCTGTATCGGCTTCCTCTTGCTTATGGTTGTTGTTGGGGCTGCTCGAATGCGAGGTACTGCACTGATTTGTTTGTTTACTTTTCCGATGGGGCTTACAGCCCGTTTAAACCGATTGACGCGCTCACGAGCTACACCTGCAGCTGTAATCGCTTTTACGACGCTCATCCGATTAAGCGGTTAATGGGGAGATTAATATTAGCGGAGCGTGACTATTGGCAACGTGCCTGTGCGCGCTTCGATGCAAATCAAAAATGAAAAATTGCGAGTGAAGCGCAAATGCGCCAGCCGCGCAACTGAATGTAGGTCACTCGTATTGAAACTAAACGTCATTGTGTTACAAACTACAATCGCTGAGCCAGTTTTTCCTCGGCTTTCGAAACTATCGATTCGGGCTTTTAATAGATACATATACACATGTGTGTGCCGTATACTTTTAATAATTGTGCACGGGCGCGAGGATTATTGTTTGGTAGGACGTGAGATTACAGTCTATTTTTAATTTCGCAACCCTCTCGATACTGCAGCTCCGGGCGCGCATAACGACTGAATCGTACATCCGGCATTTAATAATTCCGGCCCCGATGTTATTGCATGGCAATTGAAGCGCCAAGTGCTAATCGATATCAAGTGCCGATAGTTCAACGCAACGATATTGAATTTCTAGGTGCCAACGAGCGGCGACGAACGGCCGGACAGGAGCTGGCCGCCGAGACTGAGATGGCCTGGGACGATTCGGCTCTCGCTATAACCGTCAACCCCATGGACAGGCTAACCGAGCAGGAGGCTGCCCAAAGCCGCCGGGACGAGGATCTCGATGACTCGGCCAGCTCCGACTCCGAGGAGGGCAGCTACAGGGATGACGAGCTCGACTCGTCCGACTGTGAGAACGACTGCGATCTCGGCACCGGACGCGGACGCTGCCCAAGTCCCGACCTCGAGTGGGATCACACGCCCAATGTTTAAAGATCCGATTAAGCTGAGAGCCACGCTAATTACATTACCGAATAAGGTGCGTATCAAATTTTAGCGATATGGTTATTATTTCTCTCCGTTAATCGTTTCTTGGGAAAAATGATCGCGTTGACTTTACGAGTAAGGGATGAGTCACTTTTCACGGCTTGAAATAACGTTTCATCATAGCGTCGCGTCTAAAGCCCGCCCATTGCTTTTTTTCATAAATATAGCTTTGAGAGTTAAAAGTTCTTGGCACAGAAGCTTGAGAAAATATATATACTCATTGAAAAATTTTTCAATTCTATCCAGGCATCATGGAGCTTCGCAATGCAAATTCATCTACTGTAAGATCAAGAAAAAAAAAACAACGTTTGAGGGTGAAGTAGCTTCAGCGGCAGCCTTGTCTCGAATTAATCAAGGGCTCGAAAAAAGGCAAAGTTTGCAAAAATCGGCAAGTTTTGAATTTGGCTCCAGAGACTTCATATCCTCCCTATATAGGACACCTTCAAAATGCTCGGTCTGTAGAGTCGTAGGTGAACTGTGTTCTTGCAGGTAGGTGGAAGTGTCATATTATATCCGTCCCCTTAGATTGAGTTTCTAGTACCAGACATCGGCGAATCGACGGTGTGCTGCTTGAAAAAAGAGCGAGAGATTAGAAAGAGAGAAAGAAAAAATGGAAAAAAGAAGAGAAAAAAGGACGATTTAAATCTGTAAGAGTGCGGGACGCTTTATCTAATAGTTGAAAAAAAACTCTTTCTACATACGGTACATTGTTAACAACAGCGGTTGTCGAGGTATGCGGATGTATTATTCTTCGAAACTATTTTCACACACATATACACAAGCACACACATTCAGTAAAGAAAAAAAAATGGATAAAAAGAAAACATATTTAGACGCTTTCGAGACGACCTATATGATATTTCTGGAAATCCCGAAAGCGAGTACGAAATTTTTCAATGTTGGAATATGCTTGCAAAGCTTAAAAAATGGACTGCAGTCGAGTAGATTGAGACTAGATATTTAATAAGAAATATTAACAAAAAAGAATGACAAAGTAAAACAAGAAACTATCAATCATTTCGTTCATTACACGTTTGTATAAGAATTTGAGTATTGTTGGTAACGTATCAAAGACTTTTAAATGCACAAATCGACTTTTACAAATGATACCAAAAACATGCGAGTTTCACTACAGTCTGCCTTATGTTAAACGCTTGACTAATGCAAATATAGTAGAAGATAACAGAGTTTCATTTTACGCTTTTATTATATCGACTTTTTCCAGAATGCTCACACACGCGTATAAATATATATAAGCATTGAGCGGAAAGAGAAAAATATCGCTACTGGTACTAATGGTATCTGAAAAAATTATTCGAAACATTTAATCATCATTATCGATTGTAGACTCCAAGTTATAATAATGAAACAAATTCTCAAATAACGTATGTATACAGAATAAGCCGATCGAGCTCTACGTTTTGCATTTCTCTATACCTCTGGGAATCCCTCTACGGGTTCCCGGCGGGAAAAAAACAACGTTTGTACTACTATGATCTCGTAGCTTTTTTTGATCGACGAAAAAGATGGGTCATCGGTACGAAACTTTGATTCGCCACCAAGAATTCTAAGCAGGAAAGGAAACTCTTTCTCGGAAGTTGTTTTTTTGCTTCCAAAAAAATTCGCGGAGATTTGAGAATATAATCTCTAGCATATATACAGCACCCGCTTGCAATAACATTGATCTTGCTTCTTCCTGACATCTTCCAATTCTCTTTAAAGCTTTGGTCAGAAGAGCGAATCTTCGCGTTGTTTGACTATTTTTTTTTTTTTTTCTTTCGTTTTTTAGAGGAATAATATTATAATTTTTTTATTGTAAATCGGAATGCGGCCATATTGTATGTATTTTTGGTATAATTGTATAAGAGGGAATGAGATGAAAAAAAATCCTTTACCATATCGTAACGAAGTATACGTGGTGGGCTACGATTGCGTTTATATTATACAGGCGCGTGTGTCAATTACTTTGCATCGATAGACTCTCTCTTCTCTCTGCGGCGATATTGGCTGAAAAACGATCGCGAGGTCGATGATATACATATACATACGCGCGCGGAGAGAAAAAAATAAAAGCGAGGCGCGGGAATCTCCATTCTCGCGCTAGGCTCTGCGACACGAGAGTGCAGTGCAATCTTTTTTCGTTTTTTGTAGGCCTGGAACTGTGTAATTCGTTTTTGTACGTTGCTATATGTCAAAACCGATGTGTTTCTCTCTCCTTGGTCCTAGTTGACGATTGAACTTTTGATAATTGTCGTGTAGGGATTTCTAAAGGCTCTTCAATCTTTGTGGAAATAAAAAAATAATAAACGTAAATTAATGCGTTAGTGACATCACGCACGTGTGTACAATGATTGTAACAGAAACCCCCACCTCGCGACGTGGGCCGTAAAGAACAAAAATAAAATAAATAAAAAAGTAAAAAATAAAGTATAAAACTGTGTATTATCAGGCAGTATTTGATATACATATATACATATATATTGCGACATTTCATTCGGAAATTTCTATTTATGATGTATTTAAGTATTCGAGACTATAAAAGCTCGTGCGGCCTCGAGAGGGAACTGCGCTTTGCTTCCGGATCGACGCTGTATAACATGATGCACAGACATGAGAGATTAACGTCGGAGCGAGGATTTTGGAGCAAAATTCTCGCAAGATTCGACGGTATACTAAACGAAGTGCAGAAATAAAATGATAACAATAATCACGAAAATATGTAAAGAACAAATTATTATCCTCGGGACAATGAATTTTATTGAAACGAACCGCACTACAAAACCGCAGTTTCTATTGATAAATATCCAAAATGAAATGATGAATACAAATACTGCCGAGTCCTAATTCACGTGAATGTATGTATTTTTAGGGAAGTTATATCGATCAAATACCTAGAACTGAATATTTGAGTATGACGAATATATATGTATTCATATAGGGACTATATGACAATTTATTTTTCCAACGTGCATATCATATCATTTTTATAAAAGAATTGGTGACTAACGACGCTGACGAGAAAAGGTAACACAAAAAACGCGCGCGGCTTTTTGCGAAAGGAGAAAGGCTAAAATCACTAGGAAAAAAAGTATAAAAATAAAAGAATAGCAGCCGCATTCGCTGCTGCGAGTATCCCCCCCCCCCACCCGTATGTGTAAAATTAAGATCGATTTAAGCGCCGGGTCGTGCGCTGACATCAGCGCACCGCGGCTTTGCCATAATAATAATAACAGAAAAAAATACGAGAACCTATGCGTTTCCTCGTCATATCCTCGTATAATGAATTCTCCTTTGCTATGTATACTGTCTATCGATATTCTCTTTCTCCACTGATTTTCTACTCGTTTCGATTCTTTTGTATACGACAGCTTTTCCTCGTTTTATAATATATCTCTCATCACTATGACGGAGCTGGCTTTTCGAACTTTCTCTCTTCCATATGCGAATTTCCTTGTTATAACTCGTTTCAATAATTTATTCCTATATGCTCCTCCCGTTCAACACAAAGCGCTATTAATATATGTGTAGGTAGTTTCATGAGTCAGTTCTTCGCGAGATTGTGCATAAGGTGAGTGCGTTGTTTCGCTTCACTTCACTGGCATGTACGACTCGTTCATCTCCTCTTCTCCGTAAGTTTAGTCATTCGCTCGAGAGAGTAGAGCCCGTTCAGCAGTGCAGCCTCGACTGATACGTCATCGTCTATACAATGTTTTTCTTCATTGGTTGTTTTTTTTTTTTTTTTTTTTTTTTATAAATTCTGTCATTGATTTTGACGAGCTTATTCGCATACACAAACACATGTACTTGCCTCCAATTTACACATACGATATCCTCTTCTATGTCAATCCGCGTCCACTTATTATAGGGAGTAATAATCGTCGCACGTAGTTTTTTCAATTGGTGTATGTGTATAGCGCAACAAAAAAAAAATTGAAACCCCTCCCACTGTGTCTATCTTCTTTTGTATAACGATTTATTTTTGACTCTCATATACGCTCGTTTTTCGTTCGACTCGAGACAAACAGAGAAACTTTTCATAAAACTGTACTTAACTATTAATTAACAAAGCGATCCTACAAAAGAACAAAGCAACATATATATAAATATGAATATATATTATATATAAACATTTATTGAACAGAAATAAAAAAGAGAATAAAGAATTGTAGGGGGGTGGATGAAAGAGAGAAAAAAACACTTATATTGCGAGAGAAATATGACGAGGCACTCGAAAAAAGCCAAATTAGAGCTTGCGCTCGGCCCATTACCACGTGCACGGTAGCGTGAGACGACGAGCCCATTAGAGGCCTCCGCTCTGTGAGGAAAAAGACCGGAATGCATTTTTGAACGACGCGCGCGCCCGATCCTTCCTCTTTTTTTTCAAAAAAAAAAAAAAAAAGAAAAGAAAAGAAAAGAAAAGAAAAGAGAAAAAGGAGGAGGAGCAGAAAGGCACGAGTTATCCTAGTTTCGCTTTTTTCGCTGCTGCCTCATGTATATTGCGAGGGATATAAGCGTTGCTATAATAGCGGAATCGGAAGAGAGATTCGACGCGCGATAGAGTCGGAGAGAAAAAAAAAAATTAAAGAGTTGTGTTAGCGCGTGAACGGCAAAGATGATCGATTTGTATAACGCACTGTATTGTTTTTTGTAGGCAGCTAAATATATATTATATATAAATATATAAATGATTACGCGACACTTATACAAGTGCGAGGAGAGAATGTAAGCGCTCGTACGAATATGATTGTACGAGCGCACGCAGAATAAAAAAAAATTAACGAGACAACACACACAATATTATATGAAGATACACACAATTGACAGTCTCATCCACACGTATGTATATATATGTGTTCTATATGCATATTACGGATCAATCTCAGAATAATGAATAATAACGATAATACGATGATAATAAAGAGTTGAAAAAAAAAAAAAACATAAACGACGCACTGACGAGTGGATGCGCATTGTATTGTACTCGAGGGTCACGCGTAGGTGTCATATAATATGTATACAACATTACATCCGTACATATACACATCGACGAAATATTGTAGATCGAGCGCGATGTGCACCGCAAGTGACACTTAAGTATGATAATGAACGCGAGAGGAAACGGCGGAGGTCATGCTTGTAAAAACTTTAATAGGCGGATAAACGTACAGCTTCGCGCGAAAAAGAACGAGAGACACAAGAGCGGCTAGGTCAAATGTTCCCGTGGCTATAAATAATACCTTTTCTTCGGCTCATCTTGTTATGCATGAATGTTATTCGTTGCATGAATTATACACGCCGAAGGGAATGCATTTTCAAGCTATAGCGAGCGAGACGTTTGACCTGCGCTTTTATAAAGTTGCTATATTACAATACCTATATATATCCCCGGCTTTTTTACTCGAGAGATGTACGTGCGTCCCTATGCGAGGAAGAAAGAGTGAAAATTAAGCGAAGACACGGAATCGGACAGAAGGCGAGGAATGAGAGACACAATGAGTAATCACACGATATATAATATATACACCGATCACAAGGTATCTCGCGAATCATAGCTTTTGGCTTGGAAACGGAACCTATATATATATAAATAAAGTATATAAGAAAAATTCACATTAACGCAAGAGCCAACTAAATTCCCTCCCAGTACCGATGAAAAAAAAATTGTGTGTGTTATAATTAATAAGATTAATCGTAAAGCTAATATTAAAGTTAAGAGAAAAAAAAAACAAATTATCATTGGTATATAGAACAGAAGGTACCACATACACACACTGTACGCTTAATACATGTTTAAAAATGTAAACTCACATCAATCGAGCAGCTCAAGAATCGAGGCGAAAAATTAAAGAATAAAAATGATATAAACAAAAAAAAAAAAAGATGAACGATGGGCGTTATGAAGGCATTTTGTGCTGAGAGGCAGCTAACTCTTTTTTTTGTTCATGTTTTACGTAGATTTCGTTCGAAAAAACAATTATAAACGACGATTATATACATTATTATATACACTGAGCAACTCAGCGCGTTGTTTTTTCTCGTGGCGCACACAAATGTCAAATTATGATAATCTTGTTAAATCCGCAAACTGAGATTGTTCAGCAAAACAATATTAGCAATAGCGAGGAAAAGAAAAAAATCCACACATGCGCATACACACACTGCACATGCTAGGAATATAAAATACTATCTTAATGACATATTATAAATAATACTAAGACGTCAAGTGTATTTGTTTAATAAAGGTGTACATTCGAAAAAAAAAAAAATTAAAACTGCCGTTTGTTTCATTTGACCGATATATTTGTGCTTCCTTTCCTTCTCCCTTATAATAATCACGAGACTGATGATTCATTTTTATGTACAAATTTTATTATCGTAAATTTATCAGATAGTATAAGTATTCACAATGAAAACAGCTGAAGCTATATACAGACGCTGTGAAAATGTAAATTACTCTTACAGTCGACAACATAGTCTGTAACGTGGTATTCTTTATAGCTAAATAGAAAATTATTTACACTTTTGCTACTGATAAAAATAATAAGCCATTGGTCATATTGGAATTAATTCTATAATTTTGAAAATATTCGCGTATCGAATCTCAAAAATCTTGCGTTTATAAATGGCAAGCTTTTTTTAGTTTTTTTTCTTTTGTCAATTTTAAAGAATAATAATAAAGAAATCCACTTAAAAACTTTCTCTATATGTAATAAATAGTAGTTTTTACTTGGCCTTACGGTATTTTATCAGTTTACCTATATAGATTTCATATATTTATTTTTTTCCGCTTGCTTAAATATCAAACCGCCACTTTTTCTTATTGATGTACAGTCGTAACTTCAGTCGTTATTAAGTCAATAGATCATAGGCATTGTCAAATGCTTCACCATTTAGCATATCCCGCAGCTCGAGGCCTCATCGTGATATCAGCAAACAATAATCGTCGTTTGCTCGCTTTGGCTTGGCAAAAACAATTTAATATGTTCTGCGCTCCAATGCAGTAATGCGCTTTGGCAGACGACGCTCCATACGTAAGGGATGAAGAATTCCTCGGGCTGTTCTTCTTCTACATACTTGAACTTCAATTCAGGGAATTTCTGAAGTACATACGATGGTAAGCATTGAGCACAAAGATTTTTCTATTGATTTCAAATAGTTTTATATTTATTACTTAAAACATACCCTCAGGCGATCTTTCGGCCATTGACTCGTGCCTTGTTGAATCGTTGCTAGTACCTGACTAACACCGAGTTGCGATTGTTCTTTCTGTTCTAGTTTTTGTGAAAAGAAATTTATGACCTAAAAAAGATAATTGCCATTGAGTAGTGAACATACAGATTTTCCAATTTTGTTTTATTTTATAGTCAAATTTATACCGAGTCTATATTTTGGACGATGTCTTGAAACGCTGAGTGAGTTCTAAAAGGTTGGAAAATGTCTTTCTTGTAGAGAAGAGTGTAAATTAAATTAGGATTGTGAGCCAACTGATGTGTTAAAGTGCTATTGATAATTTCCAGCACCATGCGCAAAACTTCTTCTAATACTGTTAAGTCTTGGATCTAAAATGATTAAAATTTTTTGTAAATAAATAAAGCTACTAATTTTGTTATAACAATAAATGAAAGAAGCTTACAAGATCACAGTATGCAGCACTGCCATTAGCATCAATATTCACTGTTGTTGAAGTGTTGGACGTCTGTCCTCTTATTGTGGCCTCCAATTTGGCATGTTTCTTTGCTAATGTCTCAAATAAACTGATAAGCCTCTGACTAACATACGGGTGCAGTGATCTGAACTGACTGGACATGTTTGCCAAGGCTGCTAAGCAGTTCGTGTGCAAATATCTGTCCTGAAAATTTAAATACAATTTTTAAGTTCCTTTGCTTCATTTGGCAATTTATAAATTTTTACAAACACTTACTCTCATTTTCAACATATTGTACTGTATCGTCCTAATGACAATGAGAATTAATAAACCTCCTAGAGATATTTCACTTATAGATCTCTCTGTGTACCATGTAACTCCTTTTAGCATCTAGAAATTATTAATAATGATTATATGTTTAGAAAATACTGAAGTAATCATTTGCACAGGTATTAATAATTCTTACTGTATCGTGCACTCTCTTATTAAACGTTTCATCTTCACTAAGTATAAGTAGAATAATTAAGGACATGTAAATATGATGTGAAGTGTTTTCTGGAGCATTATAAAGTATTCTTAGAATAGGAATAACCTGCAATCAAATTTAAATTGTTAGCTGTAACTTATGCATAAATTCAAGGTAAAAATAAAACGGTTATCCATACCAATAATTGTACATCAGGCCTTTTCATTATATGCTGTTTGATATTAGGATTTCTATGTAACAGCATGTAAAGTAAAAGTGTCACTTCATCTGTGTTTGGAATTTTGCAAATCGTTTTATATAATTTATCGACGTTAAACTTAAACGAGCAATGTTCTTCACATGAAATTTCGCAGTCATCTTTGGAAAACAAACGTATTAATAAATTATGTTTTAACATATAAGACAGGTAATTGAAAAATCAACAAACCTTCTATGTTTGTGAATGTGAATAGGGCATCTCTGTATGGATTGCGTGAAGCTGTCCAATGGTTTGTGAGAACCAACAAAAGTAATAGTGATTGACTAGCCAGTGGTGTCTCTGTATCTCGTTTTCTTTCTATATCTTCCATGTTTCCACCATGTCCAACTTGTACATTTTTTAAACTACTACCCATTCCCATTGTAATCACATTCCAAAGTCCAGCTATAAAAATATATTGTTTTCAGATATTGAAACAATTTTTTCCTTTTAAATAGATAGTATGATATATACCTGCAATGCTAAAAACTATACTGGATCCTGGCTGTGGAGTTAGCAGACCAGGAGGCGCATGAGCCTGCTCAGCAAAATTGTTCAATAAAGTGCAAACCATTACTGGAGCATGACCACTTAACTCTTCATTCATGACAATTCTGTAGACTGCACTATACTCTGCTGGAGTTTGTGAGAATAGTTGCACTGATAGCAAGACTAACAAGCAATTTATAGCCTCGAGGTGCACAAGATATGTAAACTCACTGAAACATGTTTTAAAAAATCATAATATAATAGTTGTCATGATACTACTGATTATTTATAAAATCATATGATATTGATTTTTAGAACCTACCAGAGTGGTACATCTACAATAACTTCTACTAAAGATTCAAAAAAAGATTGCAATCGTACTGGCAATAAACTGTTGACATGCTCTTCAGAAAGTTGTGACTCTGTGTATCTGACCATTTCTTCTTCTCCCACTGTTTCTATGAGGTACTTCAATATACACCTCACTGCAAAAAGTGCGTTGTATGTCTGCCATGCTGGCATAATGCTGAAAATATTTTGAAATTAATCTCCAAACTTTTCAATGACTAATTCATAAAACTGCTTTGCCACTTACTTATCCGAGTCAGCCATTGAAAGCAATTCAGTAACTTTTGCTAAGGAAACCTGAATCAGCGATCCAATGTTCCCTGTAACTTGGTTGTTGACAAGCAACTTTCGGCAGCATAAATCTAGACGAGAGTCTAGCTCAATCTGGTCATTTCGTGTGAGCGGTGGTCTCATGTTGTAGGAAAGAAAACGACTCCAGAATGGATCGTCCAGGGGTATCGGCTCTTTGCCACAGAACCTCTCCAGATACGTATTTTTTGAGAGGTCCTCATACCTGCTTGGTGTTGCACCCATTGCTTATACTTTTATAAAATCTGCAACACAAAATCATCCCATTATATAGACTTTACTTCGATTTCATTCGACACAGAGTACTCCAAAATCAATAGAAACATCCATATTTCACTTTTCGAATCTCAAGTATTCATATTAACCCGTTCATTCAATCAGAACTTCCAGTGGAAATAGCGAAAAAATGTCGAAAGAATGCTATTATACATGTTGGCATTCAATATCCCGTATACGCGTCGCAAAATTCTCCGACATGTCTTGACGGACGTTCACACGGTATTTAGCGAGTAAATAAGACTTTACCGTTGTTCGCCACGTTGTTAAACTTCGTGAATTAGATAGGTAAAAGGCATTTTTTATCCAAAAAGAAGCGCTTATAACCTCTTCGCGTCAAAGGTGCTCTTTGACAGCCGTCCATACTTTGCCACTTTGCACTTTGCGCCTCTCTTTCTCTGTTTCTATACTCCTACACGATATACCATATATATATATTAATAGTGTAGGTATATGTACTGGTGCACAGAAACTTGCGTGGACCAACCACCGGTTAAATCCCACCTGATACACTTGTTTTCCGCTTCTGCGAAAATAGTTTATGCTATTTTTGCGAATTTAATTGGTCAAACTGGTCAAATGGGTTGGGAAAATGTGGTAAAAATTGCCATCTGACCAACATTTTTGAAAAACGTAAATATTATATTTTTGCTATATTCATAATTTCTGTCCAAAGTGTTTGTAGCTGTAAATAAATGTCGTAATTCTTTAAATTGTGTTTATGGTTTAAAAGAACATATTAAAGAATCATTTTCAGCTATACTTTTTATAAAAAATAAAATGGTGTCATCGCCTATATAATTCGAATGAAGCGCTCTATACCTATATATTGTTGTATATAGCAGACGGAATTATCTAGACTTATAGGTTAAAATGTTAAAATGTGTTATATATGAATGATCTACTTATTACATCAAAATCATAGTGTATTCATTAATACATAGTTGCAAAAATTATGGTACAATCCTTAGAAAATATTGAAAAATGCTTACAAAAAAATTATACAAACTAAACGATTATTTTGTAGGTTGCAAGAATGTTTCACCACATTGCTGTGCAGACTTATTGACTTCTCAATGAATAAAATCATGGAAAACATTGAAAATGTTCAAAAAAGTTGTTGTGGGCATTTCTGGTGGTGTCGATAGCGCAGTAGCTGCATTACTGTTGAAATCAAAAGGTACAACAAATCGATTTGTAGAATCATTACATATAACTATCTAAATAATTTAATAATTAATGTCCATTCAGGATTTAAAGTTACTGGAATATTTATGAGAAACTGGGATATAGCTAATGAACTGGGCGAATGTCAAGCAGAAAAAGACTACGAAGATGCAAAATGGATTTGTAATAGATTGAAAATACCGCTTCATGATGTCAATTTTGTAAAAGACTATTGGAATGAAGTTTTCAGGTATTTAAAACTAATTTATACATCTCATAAAACATTCTGTATTAATTAAAGAATTCCTAATGCCTTGCTTTAAGTTATCTACTGGAAAACTATGAAGTAGGAAAGACTCCCAATCCTGATATTCAATGCAATAAGAAAATCAAATTTAACAAATTTTTTCACTATGCTCGAACTGAACTTGGAGCTGATGCCATTGCAACAGGACACTATGCTCGCAATAGTTTTGGTCCATTTCTTGAACATTATAAACCAGACAAAAGTAAGAGTATTTATTCATTCAATTTAATGCAAGATATTTACTTGACAAAAATAAAATAAATATGCTTTTTCTAGATGCATCTTTATTAAAAGCTAAAGATTCTATTAAAGATCAGACATTTTTCTTATCACAAATACCACAGTTATCATTAAGGCGGACAATGTTTCCACTGGGTGACTACTTGAAGAAAGATATAAAAAAGATGGCTAAAGAGGCAAACTTAGAACTTGTTGCATATAAAAAAGAAAGCATGGGAATTTGCTTTATAGGTAGCAGGCAGTTTCAAAATTTTATTGTTGAGGTAAGGCTTGTTATTGTTTTTGTGTAAAGGAAATCATGCTCAATTGTAATAAAGTGGTTTGCTAGTATGTTGAAGAGAAACCAGGATACTTCATAGATTTTAAAACTGGAAATATCGTTGGTAAACACACAGGTATTCATCAGTGGACTTTAGGACAAGGTTGTAAAATTGGAGGAGTACCTACACCATACTTTGTTTTTCGAAAAGACACTGCCAACAATAATATTTATGTGGTAAGTATGGATTGATATTTCTTAGATTCTTTCAACAGAATTAAAATTGTTAAAATATTTTAGGTTGCTGGAAGCTCAAATCCTGCACTATTCACAGAGTTTTTTGTTGCATCCAATGTACATTGGATAAATGAAGAACCTCTAGAATTAAAAAACAGAAAGGTTTATGACTGCGATTTTCGATTCCAACATCGTAATATTGTAGTGCCTTGTTCAGTTTTTAAAACTACCAGCAATAAATTGCTTATTCGACTGTACAAACCTAAGAGGGCTATTACTCCTGGTCAGGTAAAGTATACATGAATATTCAGTAGTCACTCTTAAGTTAATCTAACAGTTTAACCATATTTTTGAAATTATTAGTATGCAGTTTTATACGCTGGAGAACAGTGCTTGGGTAGTGCAGAAATCACAAGCTCTGGGCCTCCCTTTGAATTTCTGAATAGAGATGTTAATGATATTGATGTAACGGATCCAACACAAGTTGAGGCTTTACAAAGCTGACAATAATAGAAGTAACAACAGATTCTTTGTTATTTAGACTGTAAATAATTTTATCATTTCTTTTTATAATAATCCAGAAATAAATAAGATTTTTAACATTGACAAAGCAACTTGTAAAAAGGCAATAAACTTATTTATTCTTAAAGTTTTTACATTTTGCTTATTTGCACTAATAATCAACAGCTACTCTTCACTTTTCATATTTGTGTTTGATGTCATCCCACAATTTCTGCAAATGAAAGTAGAAACATTAATTAACTGCATACTTTCTCCAAAGATAATCTAAAAAATGTTGTACATACTCCCTTGTTGATGGTGCGGAAGATTTGGTCAGCAGCAATGTCAAAGGTCCTCTCGAAGAAGAATGCGCTGCCAATAATTGTGACCATAAACGTGGATGAGCGCCTCAGAAAGATGTTGTAGAAAGTGGTGCCGAGCGACATTGTGCTGGTTTGTTCCTGAAATAAAAAAAAAATATATGAATTGACAATACATAGCCTCTACCACTTCAAGATTTCCACTCGTGAACTTGGTTAAGAATTGTCAGACAGATCGTGCAGAGGTGAAATTGACAGTGAACGAAAAATTAAATGGTGTAAAGAAAATCGATCGAGATCAATGCGAAATGAAAAGTAATATGATAAATAATTTGCAATATCGCTTACGTAAATTCAGAAATCACGAAACTAGCAGAAAGGCCAAAGATTCTCCGATGTTGCTCTTGGCACGAATCACGAATCACGTGGATAGCAAGATTGGTCGCGAATCGCGATTGTTCTGTTCGATGGGCAGTACTTACACCAAAATCTGGCAGATGGCGTTTTGACGCTTCGATGAGATGAATCGCGAAGGCTCATTTGTCAAAAATTGTTGATAGATCAACGGCTTTCTTCAAAATAAAATAGAAAATAATGAATAACGAGCAAGAATTCGTTGAGAAAGTAAGTTTTTGTATCGCTCGAAGGTTAATTGGCTCAGAGCATGAACTTGGCAAAACAGCGGGAGTATTCAAACGCGCTCTAATCTTCTATTAGAAATGAAATCGCCTATCTTCCAAAATGAAAAGTACTCAGTTACTTGTCGTCACGACTCAAAATCTAAAAAAACATTCGACTCCGACAACAAAGAAAACTCTCAACAATCGAAAAAAAAACCAATGCGATCCAAAAACTCGCGCTCCGATCGAGCTTCTCATTCCAACCGCCCCACGCCACACCAGCAGCAGTAGCGCATCATGTCGCCATCCTCCTATCCGTTTCCGCTTATCGACCTCACCTCGCCGACCAATAGCCAGCTACCAAACATCTCCCATCTCGCTCGCACTCTTGCAAACGCCTGCGCATCGAGTACTTCCGGCGGCGCCGGCGCTGCTGGGCTACAACGTATCCTCTATATACGGCCTCGACGACGACCATTTTCGCCCCTGGTATGAGCAGCGTAACGTGAATAGCGGCAGCGAGAGAGCGAGCGAGGCGCGCGCGAGAGAGAGAGTATAACTGCGAGGGAGAGAGGTGCGGTGCGTTGTTGCGTGATTGTGCGAGTGCTTGATTATTAAAATACCGAGAACAAGTTGCATACAATATATCCCCCAACTGGACGAGAGAATCATCGGAGCAGCGGCAAATCTGCGAGAAGAAAGAAGGTGAAGAAGAAGAAGAAGCGAGAGAGAAAGACTGCACTGCATCGGCTCTCTCCGCGCGTGTGTGTGACTGTCCGTGTGTGCGAGCGAGTGAGAAACTGCATAGGAACGACGCCTCCAGCGCGGACAAATAAGAGAGAGTGAGAGAGTGGAATCTACTCTACAGATACACACACATATATGAACACACCGATACAAAGAGCGACAAACACGCATATACACACGTAGAGGTCCCGGCTCGTGAGATATTATAGTGGCTACTACGAAGACGTCGGCGACGACGACAACAATCGATTCGAGCGACAAGACTGTCGTGTCCGAGAACAAGAGCGAACAGCAGCAGCAGCAGCAGAAGCCAAGCACGATGTCGTACATCCAGGTAGCCGAGGACGAAGGCGAAGAGCCCATAGAATTGCCGACTGAGGACGACAGCACACTGCTGTTGACGACCCTCTCGGCTCAATTCCCGGGCACCTGCGGTCTCAAGTACCGCAACCCCGAGTCCCGGGCGATGCGCGGTGTCCGCCTCGTCGAGGGCAGACTTCACCCGCCTGAGAACGGCTGGGGCAAGGCGGTCTATTTCTGCGTCTTTCCCAAAGGTCAGTTTCCTAGCATACGCGTAATATGTAACGCCATCCTCCCGAGTATTCTTTTTTTCTTTATTTATCTGCTGAGAGACCGCCGCGCGAGAGAGATATTGTGCGGCGCTTCGAGAAGGAGACACAGCAGAGAGAAGAGAGAGAGAGAGAGAGAGAAGCCAAGCACACCATGTATATACGTATACATATACGTGTGTGCTGCGCGTTATTGTTGCGGGGAGGGGCGCCGGCGTCGCCGCCGCCGCTGCTGCTGCGCTCAATATATTTCCCTGCGGTAGCCTGACCCGCTGGGAGAGCTTTCCCCCCTGTTTCTCTCTCTCTCTCTCTCGCTCGCTCTCTTTGCGCGTTCACCTATTTCTCTCGCTCGCGCGCACGTGTATATGAGAAAAGGAAACCTCTTGACCGGCCAAGAAATTTTCCATCTTTTCTGGGGGGATGCGATACTATTTTGTAGGGGGGGAGGGGCAGGATTTTTCTCTTCAGCTGGGGTTGAGGTAAAAGCGATGGTGCACTGCAGGATAGCTTGTTGTTTTCAGCCGGATTTTTGGGTTTATGTAAGGCGCTCTATTTTTGGGGTAGAGGAGTCACGGGACGCCGAGTCTAAGTTATCGGGCTATCCGAATTTCGCCGCTTTAAATACTCGCACTCTGATGTTGAAGGACTCGTTTTTCTAGTATATTTGAAAGATTATCGATTGTTGACGAGTAAACGGAGTTTATTTTTGAAGCAGGTGACTTCGTATGACGATCAACAAACAAAATGCGAGCGTTCGTTTTGTTTCGGGAGTAAACAATCGTCAGTAAATTCGTGTAAAACTTTTTACGATGCGGGAAATCTGCCGGTGTTTGAAGCATGCTTATTTTTAAAAGCAGATGGCTCGCATGGGGAAAATGGCCTATGGAGGGAGGGTCGAATCCTCCCCTTATCGAAATAATGGCGTTGATGTATATATATATTTTTTTAATTTGAACAGACGCTAGCTCGTTTTATTAACGAAGAGTAAAGCGTTAATAATCTTTTATTCGAAATCATTCACGAAATATTTTCTCGCATATTTCAGAAAACAAACGCAAATCCGACGACAATTTGGAAAACTCGACTGCTAAGACAAAGCGCATGGAGACAAAGCTACGCTGCACTGACTTGATTGTACTTGGTTTGCCATGGAAGACGACCGAGCAGAATCTGAGAGAATATTTCGAGACCTTCGGTGAAGTTTTAATGGCTCAGGTGAGTTTACATCTTCATCATCAAAGTCAGATTAACCACTCGCACTCGCCAGCTGGCACAATAACAATCCGTCAAGCCAAATGATTACAACTCGAATAATGAATTATCCTTTTTTTACGGCGAAACAGGTGAAGAAAGACGCTAAATCCGGCCAGAGCAAGGGATTCGGTTTCATTAGATTCGGAAGCTACGAGTCTCAGCTGAGATGTCTCGCCCAACGCCACATGATCGACGGCAGATGGTGCGACGTCAAGGTTCCGAACAGCAAGGTAAGGCTTTATTTCGTTAGCAGACTTGTTTCTGCTCGTAAGATACTATTACGAATCACGTGATCTGTCTAGCGACGATCGCGGCGAGAAAATCTGAGGTTTATGCGTGTGTCGGAGTGCGAGCGCGCGCGAGGTTCGTTAATTAAAGGAAGTTGGAGAAAGCTTACACACGCTTTTGTTAGCGAGCATGATGCGTGAGCGCGGATAAATGGGAATTGACGCGTCAAAGTGGAGCATGACATGTGCTGTACATACACATATACAAACTCGTTGACAGAATGCTGATGATATACTAAACTAATTTTTTCGTTTTGTTTTCTTTTTGTCGCTCATAAACCTGAGATTTTTTCGGTTCTTAATCGTTAGTTTTTAAATAGACTTTGCAAGGTGTATTGCATTTTCATTAATTGTTACAATTTTCCTCGTTAATTATCAGAGTAATGATAAAAAAACACCTTGTAAAGATTATATTACACGTAATTTAGCCTAAAAGAAAGCCAACAAGCAATTTTACATTAACCAAGCACAATAGTGTGGTATATGTAGATGAATGTTTAAGAGACTTAAGAGAGCGAGTATGAGAGCATATTGGAGTACTGAGTGGAGTAAGAAAGTAGCAATTGAACGAGTTAGCGTGCGTGTGGCGCTTGAGTTTCAAAGTCGATAATTCTTGGACTTTTTGATTTCTGTGATGTTCTCTATCAGTATTGAAGTTAATCTGGAGCGCTAGAGTGATCTCTTTTTTTATCTGAAAAAAATACGCGATAGATGAATGAGAGTAAGCGTTTGATGCGATCAACTATAATTTTTTAAAGGTGCATTTTGCTTTTTCGCGGTGTTTTGATTTATTTGTAGCCAGTAAACGATACGAATCTCGGATACATGCGTGCAAATTAAACGAAAAAAGCGTTTGAGTGCGTGTGTGAAGATAATCATTTTTTGACTAATACTACCGGATGAGAAAAAAAAACTTTTGCGGCATAATGTTTGCAGACCGACTTCATTTGTTAAATGTATGCGTGTGTCGCTGTTTCGATTTTTTATATTATCGCGATGCACAGTGCATAGTCAGTTCAATGATGTTTTCTCTGTTTCAGCGAACACTGTACAACGCGATTTAACGTATACAAAACGCGTGGTGTGTGCATGAAAATTCGATAGGACGATCGCAACAAAGTATACCGGATTTATTTCGCGTATTCGGGTACGAATGGCGGCAGATCGAAAATGTCGCTCGTCGGGTGTATAAACATCGAAAAAACGATGCGGAATGTGTATGCTTTAACTTGATGACGAGTATTTTCTTTTTTTTTCTGACGCGTGTGTACATACAATCAGTAATGTATTCTCTTTCATTGTTGCGAAAACAGGTATAGATTCGAAATAGTGCTACAAGCTATTTGATATGCTTTAAGAGAACGAGACGAGAGAAAAAAGAGGATCGCTGATATTTTCGAATAAGCACCTGTTATATTATTCCTTGCTGATTTGTGCGAGCGCGTGATGTATGTGTATATCAAGTATGGATTGTGTGCTTTTGGCGTGCATCGGCGTTATTCCTTCCAAGCGCGGCATGACAGTGAAGTCGTGTGTGACCTGCCTTTACTATGCCATGGGGCATCGCAGTGAGTTTCATTTATTTGATGACAGACCTTGATACTTTAACGATTGAGTATAGATAAAAAATGTTATGCGTGAAATTGTCAAAAATAATTAGAAGAAAGAATAAGTATTCGTCTTTGTAGCTGAGAATAGATGAAAGTCATTGTTGTTCCTGGCGATAAACCCAAATTCGGGGTAATTACGTACGTCGTGCTTTGAGAGAAACGGAAACATGATAACCAGACGTATTACAAGTCAAACCTGCATAATACATGTAGAGCGCGTTTCGCCGTATGAACTTACCCCTAATTTCGGTTTCCTTCCTCCACAAACCGGTCTCTGTAACCCAAGCTCTTCTCCATACACCTCTCCTTTTTCCTCTATGTATGTTGAGTGTCAACTAAAAAAAAAAGAAAAAAAAGACCAACAAATAAAAAACATCCATCTCTATCCGTTGAAAAGTGTCTATAGCCGAGGGCCGAAATATGTGTCGTTGTGTCTGGTTGCAGAACATTGATGGCATAGTGATGTCCCGTCAGTATGACATAGGCAAATCCAACGAGTACTACCGTCAGATTCCGGTTCACTCGTCGCAGCCCGCCGGGGCAGTCGGTGGTGGCGGCGTCCGTCAGCGGGTCAACGGGCCCCCGCCGAGCAACAGCAACAAACCCTACGTTAACATGAGCCAGGAGTCGACACCGCCGCCTCGCTACGAGCCCGACTACGATTACAAAACTACCCACTACCCGTCCTATCCGCCGAACTACCCGTACGACGACGCCAAGTACAAGTACGGGGCCGCGGGTGCCGAGGGCGCGGCTCAGCCACCCCCACCCGCGGCAGCCCAGCCCTACGGCGCGACCGGCTACGTCGATGGCAAATCTGCCTACGCGGCACCGGCCTACGATGCTCAGGCCACCTACGACTCGCGCGGCTACGCGGCCCCGGCTGCGGCTCCGGCTCCCGCAGCGGCTTACCCGGCCGATCATGCCGACTACTCGCGCTACGCCTACGACGAGAGAGCAGCAGCCGCGGCCGCGGCCTACCCACCGATGGACCACCACCAACAGCAGCACCACCAGGACAAGTACGGCTACGGATACGCCGATACCAGACAGGCCACCGGCTACGAGGCGTCGAGGTACGATATGCCTCCTGACGCCAGATACGATCAGCGCTACGATACCAGAGGTGTGGCTGACGGCCGAGATGCTGACGCCAGATACGAGGCTGATCGGAGGTACGAGGACTATGGCAAGGAACACGACGCTAGGTATCACCATCATCACCACGACGACAGGTACGAGAGCTCGAGGTACGGGGCCGCGGCTAAAGACAACAACTACTACGACAGATACTACAAGAACCGACCTGCGAGGGAGCATCACTCTGAGAGCTCGAGATACTGAGGCGAGGAGGATGGACGGGTAGCGGATGATCAAGATTTGTTTTAAACACGCGGATGCGATGTCAACGGGGTGAGCGTGCGTCAGAGTGCGGGGGGTGGGGGGGATTTTGTTAATTATCTTTGTATTCAATTTTAGTTCTCTGTTGGGGTGTTTTTGATGGTCCTACGGTTTGTTTCATTTTTCTTTTAGTTCACGATGCTCTACGCACTTGCTAGATGTAAATAGTGCATTGAACCCTTGCGGTTGTGTACATTTTTATCACAATAGATCAAAATTAAATTCGACGCGACGTTTTAAAAAATTTTTATAAGTCTTACCAATTTTGCGTATGAGATCAAACAATTAGTGAATGACTCCCGTTGACTCGTACGGATTCCGTATTGCAGATTTTTTTTTACGCAAAAAATAACACTAGCAGAAATGAAATTTGTAAAATGATGAATTGTATGCATAATAATTACACATTATGATTATCCTCTTTTTTGTCTAAAATGTATTTTAAACTTGCCTATGTACTTTTGTCATGTTCGACAAGCGTAGGTCTACACTGACCTATGCCATAGTGTGCAAAGTGCGNGACGGCCGAGATGCTGACGCCAGATACGAGGCTGATCGGAGGTACGAGGACTATGGCAAGGAACACGACGCTAGGTATCACCATCATCACCACGACGACAGGTACGAGAGCTCGAGGTACGGGGCCGCGGCTAAAGACAACAACTACTACGACAGATACTACAAGAACCGACCTGCGAGGGAGCATCACTCTGAGAGCTCGAGATACTGAGGCGAGGAGGATGGACGGGTAGCGGATGATCAAGATTTGTTTTAAACACGCGGATGCGATGTCAACGGGGTGAGCGTGCGTCAGAGTGCGGGGGGTGGGGGGGATTTTGTTAATTATCTTTGTATTCAATTTTAGTTCTCTGTTGGGGTGTTTTTGATGGTCCTACGGTTTGTTTCATTTTTCTTTTAGTTCACGATGCTCTACGCACTTGCTAGATGTAAATAGTGCATTGAACCCTTGCGGTTGTGTACATTTTTATCACAATAGATCAAAATTAAATTCGACGCGACGTTTTAAAAAATTTTTATAAGTCTTACCAATTTTGCGTATGAGATCAAACAATTAGTGAATGACTCCCGTTGACTCGTACGGATTCCGTATTGCAGATTTTTTTTTACGCAAAAAATAACACTAGCAGAAATGAAATTTGTAAAATGATGAATTGTATGCATAATAATTACACATTATGATTATCCTCTTTTTTGTCTAAAATGTATTTTAAACTTGCCTATGTACTTTTGTCATGTTCGACAAGCGTAGGTCTACACTGACCTATGCCATAGTGTGCAAAGTGCGAGATCGACGCATATATATATTTGTAGTATATAATATATTGATAATTGATGTATGAATTACAAAGATGAATTGCAATACAATGTGACTTTGCAGAAAAAAAAATATTGATGTCACGTGTTTTGTTTGATTTGTACATATAAATATGAATACATTTGGTGACTGCGAACTATTTCCAATCCTTTTAGCATATTTCCAGATCGACTTGTTCAAGAGTAAGTGTATTTGTATAAGGGGTGTTCGATTGTATTTTATATCACGACAATGAAAGACTGCAGCGAAATGTGTAATGAAAAGATGAAATTTTACTTACTCGACGAGAAATGGCTATCGTGTCTACGTTCAGCATTATCGATTTATAAACAATGTACGTTCTTCCATAAAAAAGCAGTTATCTATTACACTCAATCACTTGTCCCATACCCCTCATAATCTACAGAAGGTAGCAACTGAAGCAATATTCGCATTAATGTACGCTTAGACATGTAAGACACCGGAATACATAGAGTAGTACACAGACGCAGACAAAAAGTGCCAAAACTCTGTACTTGCTACACTTACTCCAACGAATGAATACTATGTAATCGTAAATCGCGCGTCAGAGTCTCTTAAACAGTTGCTAGTTGGTAAATGTGCATTGTGCACATGATTGATAATTGAAAAAGAAAAAGAAAAAATAAATGATGGTATAGGCAAAATTATAGTAAAAGTAAAAGTAAAAGTAGGAGGATGATAAGCGAGAACAGATTGATGTTTGTGTGTTGACGCTTGGCTTGCTTAGGAGGGCATGATTCAGCAAGTGCCGTGCAAGGTGTTCGTGGGCCGTTGCACCGAAGACCTGACGGCCGACGATCTGCGCGACTACTTCAGCAAGTTCGGCGAGGTGACGGACGTCTTCATCCCGAAGCCCTTCCGCGCCTTCTCGTTCGTGACGTTCCTCGATCCGGAGGTCGCCCAGTCGCTCTGCGGCGAGGATCACATAATCAAGGGCGTCTCCGTGCACGTGTCCAACGCAGCACCCAAGTCCGAGGGCAACAACCGCACCAACTTTAACAATCAGATTAACTCGAACATGAGGGCGCGCGGAATGTCAGGAGGCCCGATCGACAATAACATGCAGGGAAATTACCAAGGTAACAGGTACATGGGCCACTCGGGCAACAACATGGGCCCGAACGGCTGGAACAATCCCGGGAACCGCGGTAACCTCGACATGCCCAATCTCCAGGCGCTGGGCATCACGGGCCAGAACAACGGTGGCGGCCAGGGCGGCGGGATGTCCAACCCCTTGGCGATGGGAGGCCTTAATCTCTCGGCCCTGCCAATGAATCCGGCCCTGGTCGCGGCGGCACTCAACCAGGCCAGCTGGGGCCTCATCGGCAATCTCCAGAACCAGGGAAACGACCAGGGCTACAACAACCAGCCCCCACCACCGGGACAGCCACCATCGGGCAACAACAGCATCGGCAATAGCGGCAACTCGGGCTTCCTCAGCTGGATGAACCAGGGCGGCGGCGGTGGCGGTGGAGGTGGAGGTGACGGCAACAGTGGTAATCCCGGCTCTGGCGGACCCGGCGGTCCCAACAATCCCAATACCTCGCAGGGCGCCTGGCAGAATCACCCGGGTCAACGCGAGCCCAAGTCGAATTTTCTTAAGTACGAGTAAATTCCGCCGGGACTCTGAGTCTACTCGTAAAAGACGGGCCCGTTCCCTGAGTCCCGACGTTAACATCATCATAGACACGGGTGCTTGCAACGCCGCTCCGGCGGCCAAGCCTACTGCTGCTGCTGCTGCTGCTGCTGCTGGTAAGGACGCCGGTGACGAGGAGAAGCACAACGGCAACTAGCGTTGAGCCATCTCCTCGTTGCGCGGCACCGCTGCTCTCTAGCTCGACAGGTTTTTTTTCACTCATTCTAACTGCACCCTTATTTTTTCAGATTTTCAAATTGTAGTCCGAGAGCGAGGCTCGAGTCGCCGTGTCGTATTTTCTTTTTTTATTCGCTGTAACTCGATTTTAACTTTTGAGTGACCATTTGATTGTTTATTTCGGCTGGCGCCTCGCTCTCGCGACGTTTTCCTTTTTCTTGCTTCATCATTACAATATTGATGATACTATAGTGGGCTAGAGAGAAGCGCCGCAAGAACCCGTGAATCTATGAACACACTGACACGATTACACACACACCGACACTACTACTACTACTACTACTACTACTACTACTATTACTACACACACACACACACACACCACTTTATTCAACTCCTGAGCTCACATCGTAATTGTATAAAGAAAATACACGACACTCTCTCTCTTATATTGTTTGACATTGGCTTTTGACAAATTTTCTGCAGCACAATTTCTCTTGGACGACGTAGAGTGAAAAATGAAAGACAAAAATAGTTTATCGATATAGGAAACGTTGATATGTGACGATTAGTAACGAATAATGTGCAAGCAAAAGTTTCAAGCGCGGATGTCGGAAATTATTAGGTTTATTATTGTAAAATACGAGCGCTGTGACCGATTTAATCATTACGAATCCATGAAAAATAAGACGAGATAATCCATACAAAATATGAAAAAGTGGATAAACCTAATGCCTGGAACTAATAGTAATAATGATGATACTGATAATATTGTACGGTTAAAATGACAAATTTATGAGTGTGCAAAGTCGTCGGAGGCGCGCGCTCCAACGACGATTCTGATGTTATATTAAAAGAAACTAAGATGAAAGAAAGAACAAAATAGCGCAGCGTGTATACACTTGATTTTATTGAAAGTTTATTGCAGTGTGTTTGATATATTTAATACTTCAGCTGTATTTGTGGATAGTTATTTATTGAAAGAAATAAAAAAGATACTATATAGGCGAGTCTATGTAGGCGAATGAATTGTAAACGCAAATAGCTTATTATGAAATAATTGCTGATAAAATTTTTAGAGAGAATAGAGAGGGTAATGTAACAAAGAGAGAGAGAGAGATTGAGGTTTTAGGAGAGAAACCTAAAGACAAAGTCAAAGAGAAAAAGAACGAGCGATCGAGTGAGCGTGAATTTTGATTAAACAGAGAGAGAGAGAGAGAGATAGGGATGGTTTAACAATGCCACGCAAATACGAAGAGTGAGAGAGAAAGGAGAGATTTGCAACTCAAGTGTGAGAGAAGATGAGAGTGTGTTGAGAAAAAGAAGATATGGCAGAGAAACAACAGAGAGTGGAGAATGTAACTTTAGATGTTTAAGTATACATAGATGTAGTTTTCATCGTTAGTTGGTAACCACGAGTTTCATTTATCATATAAAAACAAAATAAAGCAAAGCTGTCGATTTTTGGTGGGGCTTAAAATATAGCAAGATCTTATATTGATCGAGTAATCAATAAAATTCATTATTAATAGTCATTAACTTTGCACGTTTGACCGTTCTCAATGGGTCGATATAAATTTATCGATTATGGTTCTTATATACGAATTTGTCCAACTAATAATATTTTAATAAATGAATCTTCAGCATTTTATTCTTTTATTTTTTAAGTCTGTATATCGCTTGGTCCTTTCTCATAGTGTCGTATAACAATTAAGAGCAATGACAAGTGTGTTATATAATATTTCACCCTCCAGGTTTATACGTTCTTGTAGATGTGATGTCTTATTCTGTGAAAGTTTGGTCAGCTTGATATTTACACGTAATAGGAAAGGAGGTATAAAATATAACGAATAATAAATCACATATAAAACACACACAAAGACGTTTGCAATGTCTTTTCTACTCTATATACGCTATGAAAACTTTTCAACTTTACGAGAAAAAAAATAGAAGTTCACGATGAGAAAAATTGTTCTATAATAATCAACGCACTTTAAATTACAAATATCTGAAATTCCGCCGTCATCAAGGCGGAAAACTACGTTGCGTATATGTATAGGCTTTCGGTAGTCTGAAAACTCGATATAGCTCTGATGACTAAGCGTGAAACAGAAAGATAAAAACACTTTTACCTATAATCGAAAGTCAAGTTAATAATGCCCACTGGATTGGTAGCACAGAGTCGCGTTAAACAATAAAATCCATCCACTGATTGCAATATAATTAAATCGACCGAGAACTGTTTCTTCTTCGGCTATTTAGTTGTTTGAGATCTGTTGTACGCTGGCTTCTCGGTGACAGCCTCGATCGGTGCCTCATCATCTATAAAATCTCTGCTTTTAGTTTTATCGATTCATCTATCTCTTCTTCAAATTTATCAAACGATTCTTCTACAACGTTCAGTCAACTGTTGACGAGCAGGTGATGGTACCGGCCGATCGATCATGTGTAAGTTCGAGACTTGCGAATAGACTGATATTCACAGCCATCAAAATACACATCTACCAAAAAGAAGTCACGTTTGATTGCTCCTGTTGATTATTATGCCTTGTTGCGTACGATGATTTTCTGTCCAAAATTGCAGTCAATACACAAAAATAAATAAACACATGTATGCGACATTTCAATTGCAGCGATTGTTTTCTGCCTTCGTGTGCATCTGGATGCGTGTGAAAGAAGCTGACGTGGATAAAAATGAAAAAAAAAGTATCACTAAAAACAATCTGCCGTAAGAGTCTGAGTGATTTTGCAATAAGGTTTCGCGAGTCAAACCAGCTGCACAGGATGTTTTACACGATGTGTTATGCAAAAGAATAAGAAAGAATGAGAGAGAGAAAGAGAGATCGCTAAGAGAAAGAGAGCTATGAATCCCCCGAGAGAGAGAGAGAGAGAGAGAGAGAGAGAGAGAGAGAGAGAGAGAGAGAGAAAGAAAACATGAGTACACTTGATCGTCATAGTCAATAAAAAAGCAAACGAGACCCTAACGCAATTAACAGGTCGGCGGGCAGTCTTACATGATGAAACATATAAATTATTAAACAAAGGTACGTTAGCATTTCAAGTTAAAGAGTGATCGGGTCAAAGGATACATAGATGCGCTCGATAGAGAGAAAGAAAAACGGCGAACGATTGTCGCGCGCGCGAATATTATAGACTTGAATTAAACTTGTTTTTTTCGAAACCGTTGTGTCTAGGAATATTTATTGTGTAACTGTTGTGTATATATAATAATAATATGATGATGATGACGATGATGACGACGATGACGTTCCGTTGAATAAGATAAATATGAATGGAAAATTGTTGCTTGTGTATTATACATATATAATGATTTGTCGTTTCCGCGAAACTCGCTTTAATATCGTTACGTATAAGTATATGTAAAACGGCGGCGTGTGTGATGGTGAGTATAATAGCGAAAAAGACACTCGGTTTTTCTTTCTCTCGAGACGCGTCCGATATGCATCTTCGAGGCTGCACCCCATCGAAGACTTAGAAACATTAGTGATTGGTGTACGAGAGCGAATAACAAGTCCCTGGGGATTAACTTTCAGGGCGATCGGATGGTTCTTTTGATACCGCAGAGACTGAATCGAACTTACATTGTAATACCATTGCAAAGTGCTTCTGTGTGGATGTATCTGTGTAAAAAAAAAGCTCGTCGTGTGCTGAGTGAAGCAAAGAAAATTATACAATTTAGCGTCAGTCGAAAGAATAACAGAAAAATAACTGAGAATAACTATATACACATGAAGCAAATACGATGACGACTATATATAAGTATGTAAGAAAGATCTGCTCGCAAAAATGATAACGTCAGAGTACGCAGAAGATATGCAGATAGATAGGGAGAGGAAAAGTATAGCTATATTAATTAAAAAAAAAACGTGTAGTTGTATTTGATATTATTGATGCTCTATATCGTATTATAAATAAATATATATTGTATAATTGAATGAATTGCAGCAAAAGGAGAAAACGAGAGAAGAGATAATTGCGCGAGACATGATAATATGAGAGAAAGGGAGAGAGAGAGAGGGAGAGAGAGAAAGAGCGAGAGCACGAGAGAGATGATGATCAATATAAGCTGAGATTTTAAAACGATTGGAGAGTGCATTGATGCTGATACTTTCATGAGTGTGACACAGTTATTTGAGGAAAACAAAAATAACGCGAGAATATAAACTACGAGAGGTGACAGAAAAAATCTTAAAAAATATGTGCGTTTGAATAACACTTTTCCCGTGCTATTAATGAAGAATATAACATTATTGATTATATAATGGAGTTCTTATGCGAGAGCAGATGAATAACGAATGTTTTGTACACAAGCAAAAATAATGAACAAGAGAGAAAGAGTTAGTTTGTAAAAAAAGTAATAAAATAAAACGTGACACAGCCCGATGATCATAGTCAAAGACTTGTTAGCTTAAGACAGAAACTTTATGGATCATTGAAGTCATTTTACGAGTATAATGAAAAATCCTATCGAACTCGGTCTCTTCCAAACCGTTTACCAATAAACGATAAAAATCACTTTTTTAACGAATATATGACATACAAAAAAAAGGGAATCCAGTGTTCGCTGCTTTCGAAATTCAATCTTTAATTCAGTTCTATGATGTATTATTATTCCGACAGAGTTTTGCACTTTCATCGAACAGATCCATATGAATAATGAATAATTCTATAAAATGTCAATAAACCAAAACTGGATTTCCTCTTTATGATTGAAAAAACACACATACAACACATACAAAAGCGCACTGAATCGCTCGAGACTTCAGTTGAGTATTAAATAGCGCGAAAACTTGCCTTAAGTATTTTAACCACAAGTCTCTCATAGATTAAAGTTAGGAATGAGAGTATAGAGCGCGGGATTATAATAACTCGGACGAGAATAATAAATCTTTGTTGAAACGGAGTTAAAAGAAAAATAAAAAGATGAAAAATGTTGCCTTGCAAAGCGATTTGGAAGTGATCGTGAGGAATTTGTAAATACAGTCGGTGAATGATTTTTAAAGTATATAAGTTTGATGATGATGAGGTGATGTGCGAGATCCTATACAGATCTGTCGTGGATGAATACGTAAATAAAAAAGAAAAATAATAACGTTGAACAAAGTAAAAAGCTATGATAAGCAACAAAAAGATGCGTGCTGTATTGTCGAGAATGTTGTTACGATTTGTTTGTTTGTTCCTTTTTTTCTGTGTAAGTAAATGAAATCGAATAAACTCATGAATATTATGATATGAACCAGCTCTTCGAAAGACTGCTCTTGAATAGTCGAAGATCTTGCCATTGTATAGAAAAAAACAAAAATCGAAAACGGAACATGACACGCGTGAGTCGAGCATGTAAAAGTTTCTATGACACACGCAGCTGAAAGATCATCATACATTGCGCAATTCGGGGATTGAGAGATGAAACTACACCAAGACACGCGAGAGAATAAACGATATAGTTGTTTGTGGGAGAGACAATGAATTAATCATTATGGAGAATCGTTTCTTCGATTTGTAGAATCTTCGTAGTCCTGTAATGTAAAAAGAAATCTTGTACGACGCACGAAGTGGCGGAGGCTTAAAAAAATTTGTACATAAATAAAACACGAATGTAAGGGGAAGGGGATCGGTTTAACTAAGGAAATGCGCTTGAATTTCGAAAATTAAAAACTATCAGGAGTCGAGCTCTTCTCTCTCACAATCTCCACGACGATATCCATTTGCTATATAATACTAATAATAAATAATAATAAAGATAACGATAAATTAATGAATCTTCGAATCGTGATGCAAAAGTGAAATTTTAGAATCACCTTGATGCTGCTGATGATGTTCGTTTTGCTACGCACGAGTTCTTTATGAGGAAAAAAAATTAATAAATCGTATAATGACACAAACACTCACGTTTATTATAAAAAATATCGACGAGCTGATATTCGATGGTGGAATGAGCATGGTGAAACCAAACTATAAAGATCGTTGCAGGTTTTTCACCGTGTAATTCGTCGTTCTTCGTAGGCGTCTTTGTACATTACGACGAAAAAAAACTGCATTGTTCCAGACTGCCGTTGTTCGTTTCCTTTCTGTTTCCTTTATTCGCGAGAGCAGAAGTATCATTGCGCGCATCCTTATAGAGAGCATTTTAATTTATTAATTATCACGATGATTCACGAGACGATTTTTTTCCCTTATATGTATAAATATACTTACATGCATAATATACCTTCATTGAGATATACAATTCTGTTTGTTAATTGTGCGCAAAAGTCGCAGAGTATTTATTATGATTTCGCATGTTCAGTCAGAGGAGCATATAAGTCCGGTGTGCAGAGAGTGACCAGTATGAAGAGAAACGAATTATACAATATTAACGTGTTTTGATAAAATAAAAAAAAGAGAAAGATTGCGTGTTAAACGACCGGCCGTAAAAGGTGTGTGTCCAACTTCAAGCTGCGAATCCTTCGAGGTGGAGTGTTCTTAATTTTTAGTATAAATATACTTTTGATGTTCTGGAATAAATGACAAAATAAAGTTATATATGCAATGGATATGAGCATGCCTTTCATTTCAATTATGTGTGAGATCAAAATCTAAATTTTCTTCATCCTTATTCAAACTTTTACAATAGAAAAATATTTTAAATCTTTAGTTGTTCTGAAATATGTCATTTGTAATGATTTGGATCAGATTTTCAAATATTTGTATACATAAAAAAAGTATTATCTGACAAAATTTTTGTTCAAAAACACTGGTAAGACTTGACATGATTTTGATGCGTTGGAATGATCGCCGTTGGGCTTGAGGACTGTTACTCTGGATGAAGACTGGATGAAGTTGTTGGAAACGTTTCTGACTGGGCTGGATGTTCGAGTCGAGTCGATGATGGTTGAAGGAGAGTGAACAGTTATTATTATAGGTGAGCCAAAGTTTTGAACATGGAATGTGACTCTTGGTTTTTTTTAAAAATAATTTTAACTCTGCAAACGACTATTGCCTAAAGCCAAAGTTTATGTTTTAAGTCACATTTTATGACTGGAATAAATGGTGTGAGTGTCACGATGTGTTGATGACTAATCAAGTACACGAAATAATAAAAAAACTGAAAACATTGAAATTCATTCGATTGCAGAAACGTTTTTGCATATGTTAAAATCAGAGATATAAAAATGCAAATGATTATTGCGATGCTCTGTTTAATTACGTTACATATTTTGCAGATACTTAAGGAAGTCCAGTTTCGACCTCCCTGAAGCAACAGAGGCTCGAAAAGATTTGAAGACACTATAAACTGATCTGACTCACGTAAGAAAGACGTTGTAAACGTGCTGCGCTATGAGTGCTGTAACGGAGATCGAGGATAAATAAATAAATAATTTTTTTGAGAAAAAGGTCCATAAATTTATTTCGTTATGTCAAAGGTGTTCAACATCAAACTGATGAATGCTACTCTCTAACAAACTCCAAAAACTCGAGTTTTTAATACGCTCGTTTTTTTTTTTAAAGTAAAAAGGGCATTTATTTAACGGCTTACATACTTTAGCGAGAAGTCTTACTCTGCCTATAATAATTTAAACTTTGCGTGTCAGCGGTTATATAAATTGTCTATACATTTAGTGATTGTAACGTACTTTGCGTTCCTTCACATTTATGAATACAATAATATATTTTACATTTGCTTCCTTATAGAGAATGCATTATAAAAGGAAAAAAAGAAAATTTATTCATATTTACAATACTTTTTTAAAAAGATTAATATCAATCATACGTAAAAAAAACCTCTGTTTCACTTGAATCTTCAAGTCTCATGAAACCATTATTTCATAATACTCACTGAACACAATATTATGCAATTTGAAAGTACATTCGTGTTATGTTATCACACCTCCACGGTCTATGTTTACGTGTATGTGGTATTGTAAATTAATTCAGTATGTGGTTTATCTATGAGGAAGCAAGCAACCAGTTTGTTTTTTCTTCGACAGTGGTTTTTAGCAATTTGAGTTATTATAAGCATCAAAAATTTTCACGTTATATTATTTTGTTAACACAAGTTTTTCATTAGAAGTTTATCATCTAAGGTATGAAGGTTATGGGAAAGCTAATATACAGTTACATTCTGATATGGTCTACAAACGTATTGGAAGATCAGACGAATTCAAATCTAAAACCTCTACCGCAATCGCTTGCGAATGGACTGTCGAAGAATGCTTGGAACCTGCTGTCCATATCCATATCTAAAAATGAAACGAAATAAATGTTTAATATCCCGTTTTTCAACATCATATCATATTATCATATATTATATGAAAGCAATGATCTTACCATTGAAATTGTAATCAGACTCTTCTAAATCGTGACCGCTGTCATACCGCGAACGCTTTTTGGGATCCGATAAAATGCCGTATGCCTCTCCTACTTCTTTAAACTTCTTTTCCTGTTCTTTCTTTTCGCCATCAGTAGCATTCGCATGACGATCTATAATTTACACAGAAAAAGTGATGAGTACATCAGATACATGCACTTTTACCAAAAAAACTTTGTATTTTTACTCACCAGGATGATGTACCATGGCCCTCTTTCTGTATGCCTTTTTAATATCCTCCGTAGAAGCATTCTTGTCAATTCCAAGAATTTTGTAATAGTCTTTCCTTTTAGACTTTTTAAGTGCCATTTTGGCTTCAAGAAGTAACCGTTTATTATCTACAAAGAAAACGATTCAAGTTGTACAATTTAAATATTGGCATAAATAATCTTTATTTAAATATTGCTTAATTAAAATAAATGCTTACCTCTGCTTTTATCTATTTTGCACGCTCTTTCGTAATCACGTACGGCTTCTTCATAATCTTGAAGTTCCATATAGCATGCTGCTCTTCTTAAAATGGCTTTAAGATAATTATCGTCTAGTTTTAATGCCTCATTGCACTCGCTTACGGATTCCTTTAATTTTTTTAACTGCGCAAAACAAAGCGGTTAATTTGTTTATTTTGGCTACAATTAGTATTTTTATTCAGATAATTTACCTTAGCAGCAACTGTTGCTTTGTTGAAGTGTAATTTTGCATTTGTTTTTGTATTTTGAGGATCAACAAGCAAGGCTTCCGTGTAAAGATTGTACGCTTCTTGATAGCGTTCCGCTTTAAAAGCGACGTTTCCCTCTTCTTTCTTTTGCTTTAACAGTTTGGCTCTCTAAAATGAAATAAAAAAAAAAATGTATTGCATTTTTAGGTCATTTGCTCAAAAGCTTACTTTGACAATTTACTGTACAATTATTTTATACAATGTATTATATTTAAAGTTAAAAGCAAATAGACTTATTTTTATTAGTTCAAAGTATTGCCTATATATTAAATGTTGATAAACGTTTGTTTATTTGTAACTCTTTTCTATGTTAAAAACGTTAAGGTTATATGGAATCTCTAGCTAATCTTTTTATGCCTTGTTTTGTTCTTAAAATTGTTAAGAGAGCTGAAAGCTGTTCACAATTTTTTCCACAGACAAGTTGGTACTTACACTCCTAAATGGAAGATTTGGTTTGATAACTTTGATGTTCCTTTCATCTTTTCAAAAGTTCACATTTTAGAAAAGTTTCTTTGATATAATTGAGAAACGTTAAGGAGGACTTGAAATAGTGTGAATTAAGAGGGAAAAGCTAGAATTTAGTAGTCACAGATAAGTGTGGTCTGAACTACAGATAATATACCTTATATATGTCCAAGGCTTTTGTGTGGTCAGGAGCGAGACGCAGTACTTGCTGGAAATGTTTAAATGCTTGGTCAATGTTGTCTTGATAGTATAAACAGGTCCCTCGGACATAGATGGCATCTGCATTTTGTTTGTCGGTGTGCAGCACATCGCTGGAAGAAGACAGAGTTTATTAAGATCGAATTCATTGAATTTAACGTGAAAATCACGGCGAACAAATATACTAACTTTGCGCCCATTTCGGCTTCCGAGTATCTTCCCAAGTATGCTAGGCATTCAGCTTTCGTGATCTTGAAACGAGGACAGAATGGGCTCACTTCACTGCAACGGTCCATGCAGTAAACCACCTAAAATGGTACATTTTTATTAACAATAAGCTGAATTAAAAAGTCGTTGCTAAAAAATAAAATAGATTAATAACCAACCTTGCGATAATCTTTGATGGAATAAGCTACTTCAGCTTCTTTGATAAACCTCTTTAGAGTGGCAAGATCATTCAGTTCAGCAGCAATGGATTGCTTAGAAGGTTCTAATTGCTCTAGTTTACTTATTGCAGTCTCAGTTTCAACTACGTCTCCTAACATTAGAGAGCACTTAATAAGACGTGTATATGCCTGTAACAGAGAATATATTTAGTTTGAATAACTTTTTTTTCAACATTGCCCAAAAAGTAAAAATAAATACCTTAACGAATCCAGGATCAAGTTCAAGGCATTTTTTTGCATCTTTGAGAGCATCTCTGTACTGGGATAACATCATGTAACAAGCACACCGGTTGCTGTAATATCTGGCGACATCGGGACATAATTCTGCAAAACATGAAAAAATTTTAGCAGTCTGACTTTTGAATAAAATCATTAAAAAATACTCCACCGGTGACTTACCAATGACTTCATTGTAAACTAACAAAGCCTGCTTATACTGTTTTGCAGAGTAGAGTTGATTAGCCTCTTCTTTTTTCAATTCAGCGAGTCTGAAACAGGGCAGGAGAGAAAAACCAGATAAAAATTGCCTTTTTTGGCGCAAGACCATGTTAGTAGCTAGTGATATATTGCGGAGTGCTCATACATATACATGAGATCAAAATCTAAATAGACGCAAAATTCTACCAGTCACCCAGTTATTCACTTACGATGCAATGAAGGAATTATAGGCCGTCGCTGTCATTTGCATCTAGCTCTCTCAAGAGTTACTATGGCAATGTGAAAAAACATCCGAACAAAGTATTGTCAAATCTAAGCCAGATAGCCAGTAAGTATAGCCTGATTTCATTTGGCTTGACCTTCACACGAATTCAACAAAGAAAACAATGTCCCAGGGCAGCCACTAATGAGTTGATCAAGAGGAGAGTGCGTATAAGGCTCTGAGAAAAGTGGACAGTGTATCTTTCCCTGAAGCACCCCAAAAATAACGAGAGCCCACAAGTGCCAATAATAGCCTAACTCGCGGACAAAAGAAAGCTTGCAAAAGTTGACATCAGGTAAATTCGAAAATAAGCGTCGTGTGCGTGGGAGCATTGACCCACACACGGTGTGCAAACACATACAACACCATACGAGCGTCAGGTCGCGCATAGGTATATACATACATACATACAAAACGAGGTGACGTCCATTATTACACCAGAGAGCGCGTGCAGAGAGCGTAACGTGTAGGCGACGAGTATACACTCGATAAAAAAAAAAAAACGGTCGTGCGCGCGCGAAGTCACGACGTATAGAATAATCGCTTATCAACGTATATATATTATACTCACATCTCAGGCTTGGGGATTTTGGGCTCGCTGGGTCCGGTAGCGGGCTCGGGGTCAACGTTGATAGTCTCGTCAGCCATGACTTGGATGTTAGTCTCGACGAGGCTGTTGTTGTACTTCCTCCTGCGAGTGGCGCACGCGGAGGGCTGCTGCGCCGTAGTGCTGGCTGTTGCTGTCGCGCTGGCTCAGAAGAGAGCAAGCAGCGGCGAGTCAGCTCTGACGAGAGGATGTGTGTACAGACACTCGCTAACTACTGTCGCTCTCGCGCACACCTTTCTCTCCGAATTCGGCCGTATGCAGCCGTGGGAGGAGCGAGAGGAGGTCGAGTTGAGGAGGATTGTCGTTGGATGTATGCCCCCGGACCCGCACAATGTTAGATGCAGGCCGTCCGTAATCGTGTAGCGAACTGCACGACACTCGACGATGATGCGCGCGACGCGGATGCGTTGGAAGAGGCCGAGCGAAAAAAGAAAAAGAATGAAAGCTGCTCTCGTGGTTAGCGGAAACGACGAGAGGTGGGGCTAGTGGTACTTGGAAGTGCTGACTTCCGCGGAGTGGTTGTGTACTATGCGTTGGATATAGGTAGTTTGAATGTTTTTTAGCGGTTGGTGTTGATGTGTATGGTCGGGTCGGTATATGATTGTGGACGTTATTTGGGGCTGCGGATACGTCGTGGATGTCACTGTAAAGAATACTTCATTAGGTGAGTTTATACTTATGTTTTTGTATTTGAAAATGATTAGCGGAGTTTGTCGTTGTTGTGATTAGATTACAAATAAAAGGTTAAAGGTTTGAAATCGGGCTGGATAGACCCCTTGGCAGTCGATTCTAGGAGTCCACCGGGCCCAAAAATTTGTTGTTTTTTTTTTCGCAAGGAATCGAATGCTATTACACCTTTATGTACATACTTAAAAATAATTATTTTAAAACGACCCAGACGAAACAAAGTATAACAAGAAAAACAAAAAACCAGTGCAAGCCTCATGAAAAATTCCCTCGCGATAATGCAGTGCCTGCAAACTTTATCTCTCTTTCTCTCTCTCTCTCTATTTTTTTTGTCGCCAGAGTAGTAGCTCTGCTTTTAGGTGTTTTCGGCACATGGCAGAGAGAACAACCTGCTGCAAGCCTCGCGTAATTAGTAACGGTAGCTCGAGTTTTCACGACGACCAGCAGTAGTAGATTAAAGCAAGTGCCCCTCTCAGGTATACTAGTCACTAGAGCACACTTATGTATGCACAAGATCTCGTGCTACCGCTGTTCTCGCGCTCATATCCTTTTAAGATAGCAATTTTTTTTTTTTCTATCTTTAGGCGCTGTGCTTCATATGCAATTAACAATTGTTTACATAATTATTATTTCATAGTCGTTGCGATTTGAGACAGTTTTTCTAATTTTGTACTAGTAAAATTTTCCTAAACTGGTCTCCATAGTTGCTTCTCGAGATTCTATTATCAGTGTGAGACCCGAATTTCCATATTCTACAAAAGATTTCTGCACTTGGATGTGACTCTTCATTTTGCAGAAAAAAAAAACCTTCACAATATTCCACAATCAGGACACTTATTCGCACGGTGTTTATTCTGTGCTGAGTTTTAGCACACCTACAGGGCATCGACTGCAGTTGAATCGAGACTTTTGTCCTTCGTTTACATATATTTCAATTTTTGCTCATCGCTGGAAGCTATTTTGATTACGAGAACGAGAGGGAGTGCAATCTACTTTTTTCGCCGGAAACAAACTTGCCGAGAAGCTTTCTTACGTTTCGCCTTAAAAATTGCATGAATAAACAAGTGTAATTTTCTCCCTTAAAAAAAAAAAAAAAAAAAAAAAAACACCCA
>CM053171.1:54209638-54331577 GCA_012977825.3 Pteromalus puparum
AAAAAAAAAAAAAAAAAAAAAATCAGCCAGCGCACTGTACTCCGCTTTGATACATAATTAACCCGATATTCTCGCTATATGTCTTAGATTGCACACTAAGAACAAACCCACTCTTTGTTTCAGTGAAAAATTCCCGAAATAATGCACGCGAATTTCGCGTAACACTAAGAATTCCCTTTTCGCTATATGTAAAAAAAACTCGGTCAAAAGAAGGCTACAAACTCACGAGAGATAATGGAGACGGAGGTAGTGGACGATAATTGCAATATTTAGGAAGTAGACAGGGATATGGCAAACAGTCGTCGTAGTCTCGACAAAGGGTCTGAGTAAAGTCGGACGAGGCTTTTGAAGAATGCGGGGCTAAGGGTGTGTGTCTATATATGCGCGTGACAATGTGTATAGACGGGAATTTCATTTGAGAGCGAGATGTGTATATTGTCTCCACGTTTGGGAGACTAATTCGGACGGTTATGAATTATTCGCGGGCTTTGAATAATCGGTCGGTTGTTGTAGTTTGAATATTTTCGAACTGGCGTGGAGTATATATTGAGGAATTATTAATTAGCTTTCCTGAAAATCAGCGGGATTTGGAGCTTGCAGAGAATATTGGAACTGATTTGTTGTTCATATTTTAAAAAATACACTAAATCCTTATAATAAAATAACAGGAAAGCTCGATTCGATGTGTGTCTTTAATATAGCACATCAACTCTGAATATGCATGCAGATTGAGATTTTTTATTTTTCTCCATATACGAACCGATATAGAAAATTCAAAATAAAGCTCTTCAACCTTCCACCTAAGAAAACGAAATCACCGTCAATTCACAGTCTCGGCAAGACACCACGCTCGGCTACACCCATTTCCGACTGCATCAAAGATTTGCTAATTAATAGGTCGTACACTACACTGCACCATCATCCATCAGCGTCAATTTCAATAATACACGCGCGAGCTTCGTCAGTCGCGCTTATTCTCAAATAGTCCATCGGAATCACCCCCCGTAGTTTAATTATAGAAAAAAAAAAATCAATTCCTACCGCGTATGTGTAATCTCGCCGTGTGTAATCGCTGTATTTTCAAAACCAATGAAATTTTTAGGTCGACTCACCGTGAAAAGCAACCGCTAGCGATAAAAAGCGCGTCGCGCAGATAAGAAAACAATCGATGTTTTACCTAGTCGAAAGCTGTTGCGCTATATGAAGCTTCGGAAATAAATTTGTATACACACGTATACATACCGGTGGAATAAGCTCGAGAAAATCGAGCGTATTATTTCAGTTTCTTTCCGAGCTGAGGAAGAGTGTAGGAGTTGATAAAAACACGGCTCCGATCTCGCGTTTATTTATGCGCGCAAAAACTGAAACAAAAGGCGACGGCTTGAGCTGCCGCTATGCTACTGCTGCTGCTGTTCTGGACTTGCCCATAAACTCCTGTATATCTGAATCTGCGTCCTAAACTTTCTTTATTGCTCCGTAAATATCAGAGGGATAGTACCTTGGCTTATACACACGTTCTAGTGTACGTATATATAGCTGTATAAGGAAGTTCTGTCGAGTGTGTGCGTCCTTTTTTTTACTTCGGAGGCATTCGATTAGCCTCGCATAGACGAGCTGGTAAACAGCGTAATTAGCGAAAGCTCTCGTGATTTACAGTTTTATCGAACGTGTCGAAAGTAAAAACTTTTATACATCATCTATAATTTTTCATCCCATTTCGGGTCAAAGCCACAGTCGATACACCGAAACTTCGAAACTCCGTATACCTGTCCCTCTCTCAATCTCCTGAAAATCAAGCTCACCCTCCCAAACGTCCCGGGGCTGTATACGCGGTCTCTCGCTTATATGCGTTCTTTAGGTCTATGTTTTTGTACCTTCGCCCGTGGCTGGGAGGGCTCTTCTCTCCGGCTCTTTTGATGCCGTGGATTTTTCAGAAGCCCGTCGTACTGTATAGTGACCCTTGGCGATCGTCCTTACACGCGGACGTGCGTTGGAGATTGAAAAGAGCTCAAAAGAGTGTATACAGTTTATGTGTAGGCGAGCGAAGTATATTTTCGGGTTATTTGCTAGCCTGCTAATTAAGCTTTTTCAAGTGTTTTAATGGAGATTTGAATTGTACAGCTTTGGGTATATTAAATTTGATTCGATTCGCTTGCGGTGTAACAACTGCGATATCTTTCGATTATAATGCATCATAGTCTGCTGTACACGCAAGCATTTTCAGAACAGAGAAAACATCACCATATGGAAAGCCTTATCCGCAGTAGAATTTAAAAAGCAAAGCGGCCTTTCATAAAGCCAAACTTCTCGCTTATATTTCCCGAGTTCTATGCTCTGCAAGCCGAAAAGAAAGGGGAAAAAATCCTTGCAAAAACAAGCTCTCCGTTCAAATAACTCACTCTACTCCTTCTCTCTCTCTCTCTCGACTTTCTAGCAGCGCTTGTCTTTTCAGTAGCAGTAGCCTCTGGAGCTTTTCAAGCCCGCGCCTCTTGTAATACGACTCTTGCACACCACGAGCGCAGAAGCCTCTCGTTTTTAATTTCATGAACCTCACCGTAATCGTCCATCGTTTTTCGCCTAGGATTCGCATCTGAATGAGCTGCCTGTTGGCTCTTGCTGAAAGAGAGAAAGACCGTTTTATTCCACATATCTTTTTCTTCCCGCGTTATTTGTCTCGCTGCTGCGTCAGTGCAAATAATAATTTTTTGCGCTTTGGGATGAAGCTTCTTTATGTATATGTGTGTGTGTGTGTGTGTGTGTGAGTACAGCCGGGGAATTATTTTCAACGGGTTGTAATTAACTTTGCGAGGAATCTAAAGAATGGATAAAATAGAGCGTCGCTTTGGTGATTATTGCGCGCTGTTAAAAGCTCGCGAGTTATATGCGCTCTGGCTGAATAGCGCTGAATTTCAAGATTTGTGTGTATGTGTATGTATGGGAGAGGAAGGGAGAAAGCTGGTGATTTACGCTGTGACGAATTAGTACTACTCGTAAAAGTTATTATAACCTGGAAGATAGTATTCTGGGGTTAACGATGTTATTATTAACGACGATGGCTGTTTTTTGCTGGTCCTGTGCTACTAAAAAAATTTTTTTTTATTAGCAACTGTTGTTGCGAGTTTAAGCTAAAATTGACTTCGATGTATTTAAAACCGAGTAGTTTTGCTTGAACTCTACGGGTTATTATGGTAAGCGAAAATAGGTGGCGCATAAGCGGTTTCCTATTTCCCTTATCGGTATCTCTTATCGGCATATACATATAGCGGTATATCAGTAATACCAGAACTATCTTTTATTGGACCTACTTGGACCGCTCATGCTTCTTCAGTGATGTTTTTTACTTTTATAACTAAAACCAATGTTTATATTATTTCTATTGAAAGCTCGTTTCCAAATCACCGCAACAGCGATAATAAAAACCACTTCTCTCCTCTCCTCCAAACTACACAACCATCTTCCTCGACTAATCCTTCATAGTTTCCTCCAAATCACCTTATACTATAAACCAAGCTCCTGCAAATCCCAAGTCTTCGCCACACCGTCTTTAACTTTCGACAACAACATCGCTAACAACCACCCATCTATACACATCGCACAGATCGTCGTCATTCCGTCGCAAGTAGGGGCAGCACAGCGAGTAGTAGTAGTATAGTCAGCGCATGTGCACCACCAGCTGCCCGTGGACTTGGTATCTCGCGCGCGTGAGCCGCTCACAGTTCAAACGGCGCGCGAGCCGCGAACACAGTGTCTTCCCCCCCACAGCTGATGTGACAGTGTCATCTTCTCTATTGTTTTCTTTTTTCACAGCTAGACGTGACGTGCTTATCTCTCTTTTTCTGCTGTGTAAGCGCATTTTTTGTTCGGCTCGGAAAGGATGGAAATATAATAATCGAGTTTGTAAACGCGCGCGCAGTTTTGAAATCGCTTTTTGTAATAATAATATGCGTAGAAGAGTCGAATGAGATTTTTCGCAAACTTGAGACGAAGATGAAGCTCAGGGAAAAGATTTTGATTCAGAAGGAAGCAGCTCGGCTGTGAGGTGAGTTACCCGAAAAATTAAATTATCGAGTTACACGCCTCTTCCACTCCAATATACTGCGAGTATAATATATACAATCACTGAGAAAGCGGATAACACTCGGCCAGCTGTGCGAGATAACAGACTCGCTATTATACAGATATATCACACTGGCGTCACTCGCCAAAAATAGAAATATCCTATCGCTGTGTATAAAACATTATTTTCCCTTCAAAAGTATATATACACACATCTCGACCTGCATCACCTTCGCTCTCGAGTCTCAACTTTAACCCACACGTACAGATACTCTTGTGACTGGTCGACTTCCTTTTCCGGGCGCGAGTTTGACATCGTGCGACGACCAGCGCGCGTTCCCAAAAGATAAGCTTTTCTCGCTTAGAGAGAGAGAAGAAGTATATAGCGGTGGGTGATACCGGACAGTTCCGCACGGGGAAAACTAAAGAGTTTGGTGGTGACAGTCCGGAGAGAGAGAGAGAGTATACTGCGCGAGCCCTAACTTTGCAGCAGCTCGACGAGAAGAAGTAGAGTATATAGTGTCCTTTTGAAAGTTTTCGAGGTGACGATGCTTGATTGTCGCCGACGCTGACTCGAGTGTCTTTAGTTAGGTGTAAGCTAAATTGTTGTGTATAACTTTTGGGTCTCGAGTATATAATTCCTATGATTTTCAAGTTAGCTGTATTGTTGCTTTAGACTCCAAATACAATAATGTGCAACACTTTCGCTCGTTTTTCTCTTCGGGGAAAAAAAAAATCTGGACCAAAGATGACACTTCCTCACGCCCGCAAGTCTTGGTCACTCGTTCTCCGAAAATAAACTTATACATCATCCCACTCTGATCTCTGTTGAACGAAAGAAAAAAAAAATATCACTTTAGACCGGCAGTGCCGAGACCTGTCGATATTTCAAGCCCAACAAACACACATACACGTATATACACAGTGAGATCGAAAGAAGCATAACGAAATCGCAGCAGCCGGAAACTTGCGACGATAATGTCAAGGTCCGTTTAGGTGCAGCACACGCTTATCTCGGCCCCGTATGTATCTATGTCCGCGCGCTCTGTTGGTTAATTACACGCTGCCTCTCTCGGATTGAAACTAAACGTCGCGTCCTCTGCAACAACTTCTGGCAAGACGAACGATGTTGAGCTGCATCGAAGCTCTTGTACTTTTGTTTAATTAAGGGCGACCCTCCAATTTATAGATATTTTTGAGCGTAAATCCGTGGACACATATATCTATACAAAAGCCTTTAGGATGATCGAGAAGACGATGGCAGTATATAACGGTCTTAATTAATCGTCGCCGTTAATTCACAGCTAGAGTTTCATTATAGCCGGTGTGTATATACGTGTTCCACCCGCTGCGTCAGCCCCCCCGATCCGTTTTTCCAGCAAAACGGCACAGTGGGCCAAATGGCGCGAGAGGCTCTATATTAATTAACGGAAAAGCTGAGGCCGTGTCGAAGTGCCACTACAGGAAGAGGCGACAAGTGGAGAGTTACGGTCTGTGTCGCTCGCTTCTATACACAAACGAGGTTTTTCTCTCGACCGGCTTTTTCCCCAGTCGTTGACATGTATCCTCGTTTGCTATTTTTTCTTTTAAAAAGCTATTCAACTCCGAATCAACAACGTAACCAATTCTCTGTGTATCTGTCTGTCTCTCTCTCTCATAGCCGCGAAAGACAAAGCTGCTTAGGTTAATTAAACGCGCGTGTGTGCACGTAACCGCGTATTATTACGTGTTGGAAAAGCGAATGCGGTGATGGTATACAGTATTCACCCCGCCGACGATTTTCCAAATTCGTCGGAGTACAGTGGAATTGCTTGGAATTTATCGTGGCTTGCGTTTACTGTCCGAAACAGCGCAAGCGATAACTCGAACCGCTCATCCATATTATCGACGAAGCGCTCGTCCGTTTCCCGATGAAAAATTAAATTTCCCGCGCGCGATTTATCAGAGTTATACCTCTTTCTTTCTTTTTTTTTTTTATGATCGATGGTGTGTACGCGGATCTATTATAGGATTTTATTTGTATACATGCGTGAAAAAAAAAAACAGCGATGCGGTATGAATAATATAAGCGGTTAAAAATAGCGCGAGAGAGTTTTTGGCTGCATATTAGCCGCATCTATATCGTCCTTAAGTTCTATTAAGATTGGAAATTCGAGAGTTGGCACATGCCCGTGGCGCGATCTGGCTTGTAATAAATCTCGTTTTTATACTTTTGCACTAGTTCCATCTTACATGCGGATATTTTGTAATTTTCTTATGTCGTTGGTAAACATAGTTTTTCTTGGGCTCGTTACCTTGATGTCAGAATTTACTTATAGTAGTTGTCTTCTCAGTCGGGTTTCTCGAATAAACTTCTCGACGGATATGCACAAAGACGCGAGTGGATGAAGGCCGGCTTTGGTCAGACGGAATTCTCGAAAAGCGTCAGACAAGAATCTCACTGTTTTCTTTCATTTTTTCGTTGTCATCTCACGATCCTCTCACATTTATACCTATATATAACATATAGAAGGATAAAGTGTTCGCACGTGTACTGGTGGTGCTCGAGAATTGAATGGTGCGTCCCTAGTCCCTCATTCAGCTTGCACCGCGCGTTTCGAAATGTTAATTAGCGAGGCTAATTAGTCGAGCTGCTTTCAGCCGTTGCATCCCTGCACTTGAATGTCGTCGATTTTTGCTAGAGAGAGGGTCGTGTGAATGGGAGAGAAGACCATTCTTTCGAATCATCGTGAGGGTAGCAGCAGTACAGACGGGTTATTGTTCATCTGAAGCTTCGACGTTCTCCATCAGGTGTTTCTGTTATTGTTTTTCAACTCGGCGTCATCAATGCGTCTACTTTTTGTGTGCGGAAACAATCGGCACAAAGTAAACGTATTTCGGTCAGACCTTCTGAGTCTTGTTTTACTCATCGCAACGCGTTGTTGGTTTTAAAAAAATGATTAAGGGTTATATCACTAATGCGGTAGCATTTTATTTTACACCTGTAATTTATCAACAAGATTCGAGCACACACGTCGGACGGCAAAAATCCCCGGTACTTTATTGTACACGCGTCTCTGAGACTCGAACCCACTCTATACCCTCCCATTTTACAATCAAACTATAAAACTGAATCACCTCTCCAACCATCAGCACAGGAAAACCCAACGCAGCTGATTCACCATGACGTCAAAAGCTCCATCACCTCAACGCCTTCTCCTCACTACAGCGACGTCATCCTTGGTATCATCGTCGTTACTCCCATCCAAGCTTATCAACAGCGTTTCCTCAACGTGAGCATGGCCCGGTCGGTAATGACGAGTCGGGGCCTGACGTGAGGAGGTGCGCGAGCTTTTGTGTATTATGAGCTTTCGCCGGCGATGCGCCGGCCGCATCTTGCTGCTATTCCTATCGCTGGCCGTTTATGCAGAGGCTCAAGTTCGTCAGGACACTTCGGCGAGGCTCAATGGGGACTTTGTCATCGGCGCTTTGTTCAGCGTTCATCAACAGCCTACAAGAGGTAGTCAGAACGCTTTGATGTGTGGTGCTATCAGAGAACTCTACGGGATCCAGAGGATCGAGACGGCGCTTTGGACTTTGGAGCAGATTAATAATAGCAGCGATGTGCTCAGAGGTGGGTTTGTTTGTTGTATAGTGCAGAATCGTAAATCGAAACAGGATACTGCAACGCTGTCCTTTGATTTACTCTCGTTTGCGATGCGGAATATGGAAAGTCCAGTGTTTCTGCCTATCTCTCGATAACGCTATCGGCGAGTAAATTAAATAGGTCCACTTTCCGCTGTGTATTATTTTTTGACGTTCGTTAGGACCGAGTATCAGCGTATATAGAGCTTGGATTTTACTGCGAATGATGCATGTTATTTCGAGTTTTTCAATTAGTACAAAGCCCCTCGGATCATGCATGTATTTAAATCGATCGAAAAGCTTCATTCCAAATCTTCATAGGTGTGACACTCGGCCTGGAAGCTCGTGATTCCTGTTGGTACGCACCAGTAGCCTTACAGCAAAGCATTGAATTGGTTCGCGATGCCATAACACCAGCCATCGCCAAGACAAGTCTTCCTGCTCAGGATGGCCTCTCGGACTCTTGCCGGGTAGACCCCAGCCTCGTGAGTATACATATATATATTTTGGCTCGAGCTTCGCATAATTCATCGTCCGAACTTTCCGTGAAAGGAAAGTCCGTGTACACACAATGCTCATCAGCTTCGTGAGAGAGAAGCCACGACGGGGGGAGAAAAAAAAAAGAAAAACAAAGTTGGCGCGCGCGCGCGCGACGCTCATTCATCGTCGGTGAGAGTGAAATTAACTTTGCAATTCATCAAGTTTTTAATGGAACTCTAAAGAGCGATATAGCTAGCGTAATATTCTTTATGATGCAGATGCGAACTCCTCGGTTCTTTCAAAAAGTCCAGCTGTGTGTGCAGTGTATGTATACTTGGGGATTAAGGTTGCACCGTGTCGAGAGTTTTGAAAAACTAATTAAAAATAGCACGCGCGAGCTTGCGAAGCTTGTGAAGCTCATCGGTCAAGCTCAGAAGTGTGCAGCAATGCGAAGCGATCGATTATAATCTCTGGCAGTTTATCATAAACAAAAACAGATGTATATTTATTTGTTCGGCAGAACTTGGAGAAGAAATCCCCGTTGATCGGCGTCGTTGGACCAGGCTCAAGTTCGACGGCGCTTCAAGTACAGAATCTACTGCAGCTGTTCTCTATTCCACAGGTACACAGTACAGCGTATATATATAAAAGTCAAGATCTCTGCGCGCACGTTTCGGCTTTACGATGTGACCTCGTTCCTTCCGAGTCAATGAATATTGTTTCGACGAGTTCGACCGTTTTTTTACGAGTTCCTTTTCTTTCTCCCCTATATTCTTTAATCATTCGTACTTTCAATTAATCTTTGCAGCTATGCATGGCTTCTTGAATATTTTATAACACAGCAGAGCGTCTCGTATCTAAAAATATATATATGAACGAGGTGGCGAAAGCAGGGCACGTCGCGAGAAATGCGGTAAAAAGAACGCTGAATGTTATCCGTACTTTTCAGATCGGCTACTCGTGCACCTCGAGGGACTTAAGCGACAAGAGCCGATACTCGACCTTCCTTCGGGTGGTGCCGTCGGATTACTATCAGGCACAGCTGCTTGTCGATCTCGTGCGCTATTTCAACTGGACGTACGTGTCGATCGTCAATACCGATGGTAAGTCTCTCACTTTCTCCTTATAATTTTCCTAGTTCTAATGACACTGTCTGCGCTTATCTTTGCGAAATTGCAACGATATACGTTATTTTGAGGGAAAAAAACTGGGTATACACGCTGATGCGCATCAGCTTTTTACCCTCCGAGCTTATTACATTTGCATGTAGATGCAAGAATTTTTAAATATAAACCATATACTATATATATATGCAGCGACGCGTATAAACGCTTCCGCGAGAGCAATAATAGTTGCTGAAATATGACTTTTCTCGCGAATATAGCACTTGGATTAATGGTGGCAATTTTTTACTGTGCGCGTCCCTGCAGAAATCATAAATTTGGCTTTTGAAAAACTAGCCGCTCTTGTCTATACGTCTCGCTATGGATTCCAATCCCGTGAATTATCTACATCCCAGTGTGTTATTATAGCCTATCGCAAAACACGATACATCACGCTTCTCTCAACTTTAACATTCCACGCAGTGAAAAGCTTCCCCAAAGCTAAAAAAAAACTGCAACAAACTGTCCTCTTTAAAAAATATCTCTCGCGCGCAGTCCATCGACATTTGCCTCTCTTTTTCTCTGCAGTGACATCGTGTCTCTTCTGCACCGCAAGATTACCGGAAAAACTCGCAGCTCTGAGCTGCATAATGCAAACGGCGGCGCGACTTGATCGATCGCTATATATACTGCAAAAATAAAACGTGCTCCTGCATATACGTATAGGGCAAGTATATATACATATTATCCGCGAAGGAGTTATTGGTCCGCGTTCTGAATCATATGTGAGAGCGCGAGAGCGAGCGAGAATTGAAATATCCGGGCGCGAGAGCAGAGCGAGAGCAATTTTGACATTGTCCGAGAGATAGAGCGGGATAATTCGAGCGACATCGTATGAGATATGAGGCGATATGAGTTGAATTAAAAATCGACGCGATCGTTCGAAATTTCGAGCGGGATTGAAATTTATAATCCTCGTGAATGTATATATAGGTATATATGCGATGAAATAACCGAGCGTGAAAGCAAACGAAATGGAAATGCCTTGAAGAGCTTATAATACCGAGAGCTGTTAGGAACGATGTAATTATAATTAAGTTTTCTGTAAGTGTGTGTGCATAACTCTTGAAACGCGGTCTTTAAAGCTTTTCCCTCCGACATCGGTTTAAATTTTTACGCGCCCTTCTTTTACAGTGTATTATACGTATATAGACAAACTGTTCGCGATAAGCTCGCGGATAAGGAGAGAGCTTTAATCGGTAGAGGCTGGCTTCGACAGTTATTCGGATTTTACGGCTGGAGCATCAGCGCGAAATTCAGCGTCAAAGAGGGGTAATTAAACGTCTGAAAGAGTAGCTCTTTAGATCCGTGCTCTAATCCATGAGAGAATTTTCTTCGCACCTCCAGTGGCGAAAATCGAAACTTTGATTCGGCGACTTGACCTACATGCATATAGCGCAGTGCACTGCGGGAAAAAGCTCGAAAAAGCTCCGCCAAGACAAACCCGAGACTCATACCACTATACATTGTGCGGATTTCTCCGAAGACTCGACAATGGCTTTCTCTCTCTCTTTCCCTCATCATTTTTCGCGTCGCCGCCTTGGGGATCGCTACGGCGACAAAAGCTTCCGCAGTAATTGCGCGGGAAAATTTTGAAAAGACCGCATAAAGGAGAGCGAACACGAGTGTTTTTAAAAATCTATATGGAAATTCCGTCTAATTAATATACGTTCGAGCTAATTTCTCGAGAAAGTTTCTTTCCCATTTAACCGCGCCACGCTGAATTGAGGTAAAATCGCAGGAAACTCGTCGTGTCGACACACAAACACAACGCCGAAGAAATGCCATAGGTAACGGCGCTATAATCGAAACTGCTTTTACTGCTCTCTGGGCCAAGATTGCGAAACGCCGCGCATAACTCGACCCGCTTCTCTCTCTCTCTCTCTCTCTCACTCGGCCATAAATTACCTGCTCTTCGTTCGTTCTACCTTCTTCTCGATTAATTCCATTCGTCTCCGTCGCCGAGTACGCGTATATATACGTGGCGAAAAAACAATGAGCTCGAGAGCTTTTTGTCGGAGGACAAAGCTTATGCGCCGCCACCGGAGAATCGATATTGCACGAGACTTTGAGGGGCAGGAAAAATTATTATTGTATCAGCAGCGATCGGCTGAACCTTTGACACAAAAGATCTCTATCAAAACGTCGCCCACGAGCCTCGAGGGAGTAATGAGGGTAGTAGTAGAGGTGCTACTGCTATATATACTCTTTTGATCTCTGACTCTGACTTTCCTTCGCGGATTTCTTGCTGTAATACGCGCGAGTTTTTCCATTCGATTCTCTTATTCTCACTGTGAAGCCGGTATAGGTCGAAAAGGAACGTGAGAATTTTGCATGTCGCTCGAGCTGGAAAAATTTGCAATTAAATAACCTCACGCGCGCGTGGCTCGAGTTTTCTTTCTTTCGGGTGTATAATAGCAGAGACTTTGTAAGTTTTTCGCGCGCGCGCGCGCGCGCGACAATGTGTAATACGTGCGTTCTTTTCAGATCGTAGAAATAGATTTTTGAATGCCGAGAAGAGACGGAATTTCGAGCTTCCAATCGCGTATGAATAATGCAAGAGGAATAATAACAAGAAAAGATGCAAATCCGTTGGTGGAACGCATATTATACGAGAGTGAAAATAAATCGGTGACGCGTGAAAACGTATACGTTGCTCCGATTCGTATTTGTATATCCGCGTGAGATTGTGCTTTTGTCGTGCTTATTATCTAATAACGCTTCACTTCGTAAACAACGACGTTCCATATTTCATATAAGAATAACACACACGTATATACTCGAAGTAGCGGAGCAACAGCTAACGTTTATACGTGACGCGTAAACGCCATCACGCTTCTTCTCGTGACACGGCAAATGTTTGCAGGCAGTGTTTCTTCTTCGCGACGACGTGGTATATACACTCCAAATGAGTAATTGCCAGCGGGAGTGTAGTTTGGGACGATAAGAGATTTTCTTTCGGGCTACGGTTCGTTGGTACAGTGGATTACGATGTTTTTGAAAAATTTAATTGGAATTTCGCGTGTACTCACGCTACAGTGAATTTTCAAGCGAAATTGGATACTTCGAATGGGATATTTAAACTTTCGTTAAATCATATCCAACGAAAGCTCTTTGATAACGGTTTTTGAATATTGCCTTATCAGCTAATAAAATGAATTTTTTGCGCGTTAATTTTGGAAAGAGTAGCGTCGTTTTGCCGAAATCGCATTACACAGGCCGTGACGCAAAAGGGAAATTTATCATTCGCGAAAATAAATTAGGAGATATTACGAGAAAGATTACCCCAGCGTATACGTTCATTCAGATAAGGCTCAGTTTATATTATGCTGTCAGCTATCTGCTGTATGTTGTGACTCACTGGTAATTCAGAAAGTTTTTTTAATTCGAGATAATTGCGGAAGCACATTATTTTTAAAATCAACTCGACAAGCGTTCTCAAGGTTACACGAGAGACCATAATTTAAAAAATACAGTCATATACATCGCGATCGAGAAAAGTGAGAAAAAAATCGATAAACTTGCATAGTCTCGCGTCGCACCAGAAAGATAAACTTTCTCAGACACACACACACACACACACCGTCTCGATCAGGAGTCAATCAAACAGAGTGCCAAATCAATCAAACGAAATTTTTCCTTTTTTTTCGCATTTTACGTCTCTGCCTTATGGTTTCACCCTTACAAATGTAATTGTGCACCCGAGACACCGTCACTGCATACAAATTTTAGTAGCCGCGTGCAAGCAACTTCGCTTTCTTAATCTCTGTGCGGGTGTAGGAGAGACGTAGCTGCAACAGATGTCGCGGTGCACCAGCTCTCTGTCGACGAGAGTTGGTAATGGCTTTTGTGAGCGGCTAATGGAATTTGTATACCGAGATCTCGTAATCGAAACGTATAATGGAGTTATCGATTGGCTTTGTCCCTGAAGTTTGAGGCCTGGGCTTGTGATTGAATATGGATGAAGACATTGCATCGATTATATGTAATAGTCTTGTTTGTATGTTATTTACTATCTTATCGAATTTTTGACCAGTATATGAATTGGAAGCTTTCAAGTTTATACTTTGCGCAACGAGCTTTCGCGCGCGGAGCCAGACGTTAATCAATTAGTCAGTCACGTGAGATTTGGGCTTGACGTGACGCAAGTCGCACACGCGGTTATTACGACTGAAGCTTTCTTCTAAATACGCTTCGCACGAAAGGAGTTGTATTTATAGGTACACATATCATGTGTAGGCATGAAAGCTCATGCAACGCGTCTTATTTCAAAAAAGAGTGCTTTCCCATATAAACGTTCGAATTTACCGCGTCGCGCGATAAAATTCCTCCGCAGCCGTAAATCAATCCTTCTATATTTTTATCGTTCACTATTAAACCATCGAACTTCATATCGATACACCCCTATCACTATATACCTGCAGAGAATAAAAGCATCGTAAAAGACGCCGTGCGGTAAATAACCCAGAATTGCCGAGTAATTAAATCTTCCGCGCGATCCTCGGCTCGTGTGTGTTCGTGTGTAATTTAAAAATAAAGCGCCTGTTCGGATTGTGTGCAGCTTTTAAAAGCCCGTGTTATACGCTATACCGCCGCGCGGAGAAAAGAAGAGAGAGAGAGAGAGCGCTAATGAAGGAGGCCAGCATCTTGTGCGATCCACACATTAATTAGAGCCGCGCTTTTCCAGGTCATTAACAGACTACGGTGTGGTCGCTTTTACCCGTAGCAGCAGAAAAAAAAAAACAAACGAAGCTGATGCTGATTATTTACATAGTTCAGGGAAAGTATTTGCTTTAGGCAGGCGCTAATTTTTGAGATAACAGAGGCTTGATTGCGCGTAATTAGGTATAATTGTGCTTGCGATTGTCGCTTGGTATATATTTTTTTCTCCTCTACGCTCATCACTCAGTGTAGGTATCAAACAAACAACGATTAAATTGCCAAAGTCGACTTACGCGTGACTTTCCGCTTTTCGTCCGTAATTTAACGTGAGCGTTAATTCTTTATACCTACCCTCGCTCGCGAGTTGGCAAACTTTCACGCGCACATAAAAGCAGCTAATTGAACATAATAGCGTGCATTGTTCTTCGCGTTTATCAGAGCGTACACTTTCCGCACTGGAATCGCGTTCGCATAACGTTGTGTCCACACAACAATAGCAAATCGGCTACCACCGTCGCTTACACTCTTATATAGCTATTATTATATAAATTCACGCAAAACGTGCCCCAATTCGCAGTATGATTTCGAGCGCAGGAATTTAAGCCTTTCGCGGTTTGACGAAGCGCGAGATCGTCGCGTCGGTAAAATTCCAAGGCGTAAAATTCTCTCAAAATTGGTGCACACGGGGAAGGGAGTGGGAAGGGGATTAGCAGACTGACATTAGGCGCGCACGCGCGAGCTAAATCCACCTGGGATTTACTCTGTATTTTCGAGGAATTCGTTCGTTCTCCAACGCGCGAAATATGATAATGCACTACTGGATGAGCTTCAGTTAGGAGAGAGATAAGCGAGCTTTAGTCGCTTTTTCCGAGTGTATACACCGCCGTGTCTATGATTATCGACTTTCGAGTGTATCGGTATAACGATGATTACTTTGCGATGATAAGCGAAAGCATCGAAAAGTTTTTCAATCCATCAAAGAGAGCTTGCGCGCGCGTCATCTCAGTTTTCTAATTATTCAAACAAAAAGCCATCAAGCCATAAAGAAAAGTCAGCGTATATGAACCGTCGATTACAGCACGAGAGTCTGTTATTAGAGAAGCGGCTGCAGAGACGAGCCAACTTTTCGGCGCATATCCGTGTTCGGCCTCGGTTTTCGATAACCAAAAATCCATTAGCCTTATCTCGCTCGTATGTATATATATACCTACTCGAAAGTCTGGCCCAGGCTCGTAAACAAAAAGCGTCGGATCATTGTGGGAGGACACAACAAGTAATTTTGACGGGCCGTTTAATCGTGCTCTAGCAGGTGGATATAGTATATACTTTCGCCTGACCTACAATTTTTTCCTCTCGGCCTAAATAGTGTTTTTAATTCTGTAGCCATCTGCTCGACGCTTCGTGTTTTTTTATCTAGTTTTCTCTCAACGAGCGACTCGATCGAGTCTTCATTTCCCCCCATAGCCACCCACGTAAAACACTGTACCGCAACGACCACAGCAGAACAAAAAATCCCATTGAAATATCGGGAACCGCTGACAAGCTATATCAAAAACGGAAGCTCGAAGCGTCGGCGCCGCCTTCGCGTCGGAAATAACCCGGCGCACAGGAATGGATTAGCTGCGGGACTTTCTGCATAAATATGCCTAGGCCCGATAAAATCGCTGCTGCTACAGCGGTAGCTATATACTCTCGCGTAATTGCGTTTTCAATCTGGCCAGAGAGGAAGCGAAGACTCGCGGAACCGCAGGAAGAACTGCCGCGCAGATTATTTCCTATTTTCGAGGGATTCGATAAGCTCGATGGCTTCCGTTTCAATTTTTCCATTGGAGTTTGATTTTTTTTTTTTTTTTTTTTGCTTTGTAAAACTGTTAGGTAGTTTAGCTCGTTGAACGCCTGTAAATTAAAAAACAAATGTATTACATATTTTTAAGCGTTACACTAGTGTAAAAGGCATGAAAAAGTATGAATTTAACAAAAATTCAACGATTTGGACTGGCCTTTCTACCACCGCTTAAACTCTCCAGGTGTCTCTGACAAACGAAGATTGGTGACGTTCTATATTCCCTCAACTAAATCTGCGAGCTAAAACATGTACAGCTTTTGAAAACTCTTCTTCGATATAACGATACACGAATCGTCCTATAATTATATCAATGAATTTTTTTCACGCAAACGCTCCCAGCGACTATAATATTCTCTTTGTTTCATTACAGAGAACTACGGAACAAGCGGCATCCAAGCTTTCCGCGAGTTGGCAGAGAAGACGGGAGTATGCGTGGCGAGAGAAGACTCAATCCTGACATCGGCTGATGACGCCGCCTTTGACGCGGTCATTCAAAATCTCGATCAGGATCGCGCGGCCAACGTCGTCGTCTGTTTCTGCGAAGGCTTCACTATCCGGCATCTCATGGAAGCTTCCAAGAGGATGAATCTCACCGGGCGATTCGTCTTCGTTGGAAGGTATATATACCTATATACATATAGCAGGACACTCGTATTGTTATTGACATGTTTTATCGCTATACCCTCGTAAAGCTCTCGGCGCTGTGCGCCGGTATAAAACGTCCGGAGCGAGTCGTAAAGTGTTCTGCTAATAAATTATTATCGTCGCGAGATAATCGCTTCCCTTCGAAGCGTCTCTCTCGTTTCGGTTGAATGTATAAAGCTTTGTGCGCTCAACGATATAATTAGCGCGCTTCGCGTGTCCTAAAAATCCCTCCTCTCTATCTCCTTTACCTTCAAGAGCGTGACAAACGTCGTTAGTCGCCGGGAAAATTCAATTACGCGAGAGATAGAGAGCTTAAATCGCCGTGACGAGAGAGAGAGAGAGAGAGAGCTTCTTCTTCTACACCGGACACAATGGAAGCGAACGCGACTATACGCCGGAAGGTCGCAAAAGTCACTTCGACAGGCACGTCGATGCCTCCTTTACTTTCTATACTGATGTATATATAGGTATATATTTATCGTCGCGGCTTTTGGTGCAGTGGCTCTCAAGAAAATGAGAGCCAGCTTTCGCGGAGGAATTAAGGAGCGAGAAATATAAGAAAAGGAAAGGGAGAGAGAGAGAGAGAGACACGAGCTAGCGCACGGAAGTTAGTTATAGGGAGGAAGTCTACTCGCGAACTCGTCGCTTTCTTCGCGTAATAGCGAGACTCAATTACGACAGAGACGCGACGGAAGCTCGTAATTGCGGTCGAGTGTATCCGCAGACGAGTGTATTAGTCGTTGAAAAAAGTCGAGAGACCAGTGTATTATTATATATCATACGTGTATCAGCGTTTCAATCTATGTGTATTCAAGTGGTTGTACCCGAATATGGTCAGACGCGACGATGTAGCGTAATCGATATGGGGAGCTTGAAAAACGCAAGCAAGAGCAAAACGAGGTCGACGCAGTTATCGCCTGCTAAATGAAGGGTTTTGACGCGTTGTTCTATCGTATTGGTGTATATACGCGACGCCCGATTTGCACAGTAGAGAAAGCTCGAGTCATTAATGCGCTCGTAATCTTGGCGCGTTTCGCTCGACTGTATACTGCTCTTGCTCAGCTCCGATGTCTGTATACGTATAATTCGAAATATAATTCGGATCCATATAACAAACAAAGTTGTCAGCGATATTTAATTTTTGTATATACTATACAAAACAAAGGAGCAGTTTGAAAAATAAATGCCAAACTGAGGGTTTAAGAGAAAAGTCACAGCGAACAATTAAAAAAGAGAGGCGAGAGAATAAAGCAAAGCGCGGAAAGAAAACTGGATGCAAAATTCAGAGAAGTGGGAGTAGAAGCAGCGAAAACGAAGCAGGTGAATAGACGTCGAGGAAGAAAAGTGCTGAATGAGTGGGGGGGTAGAGAGGAGAGACGCGACCGCGAGTATACACATCATAATGGCTGGGAATAACTGAAAGTGAATTCGTTTGTGCGGGTGTGCGTTTCAATGGGCATGTTTGTGTGCGGTTTTTACTTTTTTTTCTCTCTCTTTCTCTTTGCTTCTACGACCGTATATATACATATATACAAGTATATGCATTAGTCTACGGAGTCACTGCGGCAGACGTCGTGCCCCTGCGGGCATAAACGCGAAGAGATATATAGGAGTATGCGAGTTTGTGTTTCTGAGAGGCTCGTGTGCTTTATTTTTCTTCTTCTACTTGGATTTTGTTAACGCGGGCGATTTAAATTTGTTATTCGTGTACAGTATAGAGGAAAGAAAGAGGCGGTGTATCGCGATGACTTTTGTGCAAAAATGCCTCGAGGGCAGAAAGTGTGATCAACGCATCTATATGGAAAGACGCTCATCTCGGCTGTAATCGTCGCGGAAATGCAAATGTCAACAGCAATATCCGTGGCTGGGAATATACATATATCCACGTGCAGTTATTCGAAACCGCACACGTGAATATTTGATTACCGCAGCCCAGTCGGCTATACGTCATCTTTTGGCAAACAAAGCAATGATTACATATTCTCCTGCGGTTATGGATTTCGATGGAGTGGGAGCGGCGAAGATGCTTCCTGTGCCGGCAAATGAAACGTATTGTTCGGTGCTTGCAACCGATTCGACCTGATTTCGCGTGAAATGCATATAGGTATACGTGATCGTCACATGGTTTATAATGGTATAACAACAAACAAATACGATTTTCAATTCGATATCACATAAGAGTAAGCTTCGTAAATTACCGGTTATGATTAATCTCCTCGGAAGATCTTAACTCCTCTTCATATCTAAATTCATATCTCGCTCCTAAAGCTCGTCTTGCCTCTCTACAAACACATGCTAAGATTAAACGCATACATAATATTCGGTAACGTTGATTTTTCAGCGACGGCTGGGCGGACCGGGACGACGTGGTACACGACCTGGAGAGCGAAGCCTGGGGTAGCCTGTCCATACGCATCCATTCGCCTTACGTTGCCGAGTTCGACAACTACTACCTATCGCTGCATCCTTACAACAACACTCGTAATCCTTGGTTCAACGAGTTCTGGCAGTTCAACTTCAACTGCAGCCTACCGGTCGATGCTGAGAAGGACAGTAGATACAAGCTGCCGCCCAACTTTCCTAACTGCACCGGTTAGTCGAATGTATTGTTATATATACTAATTTCAATTGGCAGCGATAGCTGAAAATCGCACTAAAAAGAAAGGATATACAGGAGACGTCCACGCTTCGGATCATGCAAAGCAGACCGTAAAAAAGCCAAGTTTATTCGTCTCTGTTCTCGTTGTTGGATTATTCAAAAGATGCACGGCAGTATCCATATCGATCACACGCATATACACCTATACTAACGCGCTCGTATACACGAAGGGAAATTTCGTTCCTCTTTGATGAAGCGCGTGTTGCGAGCACTGTTTTCACAAAGCGGATTCCAAAAATTGCTCATGAATAGTGCAACACCGCGCACGCGAGTGTATATACGGAAACGGCTATGCGCGCGTGTGAAAACAGAGGCGAGAGCTAGCTCCTAGTTCTAATTATCAGAGCTGCAGTATAGCTCGTCGCTTCTTTTTTTTTCCACCGCTATTCCAAATAAAATTTTTTCTCTCGAACGTATATTGAATATTCATACCACAGCGCGTCTCATTACTCTTTCAAGCCGTTATATCGATACTCGTCGAAGCTCTTATAAAATCCTAATCCGATTAAAAAGTTCACCTATAGCTCCCAAAAAGTAACTCGCGTCCTATCAGCGACCTCAGCAACAGCAGCAGTCAGTGATGTATTTGCATCGTCAGCGGTGAACCGCTTGGCGCCAGCATACCCTCAAGAATCTATTTAGCCCGTACGTCCTCTCGAGACGGCCAGTATAGTAGAGAAGCGGTAAATATTTAGAAAGTGATTTACATGCGGGTGGTACAATCAATCGACCACAATCAAAGACGCCGAGAGATGGTCTTAGATCCAGTCTGTTGCGAGTTAATTAATTAGCCCATGCGTTATGCAGAAGCAGCAGATTGATTCTGCGTACAACCCTCGGACCCGCAGCTATAATTGCCTTCGAGCCGTTGCTGCCGCTGCTGCAATCAACGATCGAAACTGCGTTTAGGACTGGTCGTTGTGTCCGTCTGATCTCTCTGTATATAGATAGGAAGGAATATATAAGCTATATATCTAAATGGAAGCTCGCTGATTGTACCGACCATTGTTCAACCGTTCTAATACTGTATGAAGCGAATTGCGCTGCGGAAGTAAGGAAGAAGAGAAACACGAGGTTAACCGTATTGACCTTTGCAAGTTCGATTATGTGTGAGTACTTCTCGCGGTCATTTTTTGTTTGCGAAGAGTAAACGAGTAGGGGTAGCTTTAATGAAACTACGAGAGACTAAATACTAGCCACGCGGTTATAGTTGCGGATGTATATATCTCAGCGAAGTTTTGGAAGCTGCGGATTTTTGCGAGCAATTAGCCGAGCGCGCGTTATTTACTTATACCGCGGCAGGAGGCCGCGGACCGAATTTTGTTTTGAGAGCAGTTCGCAACGAGTTTAATAAACGTCGAACTGGACTTTGAAACTTTGCGATGTATAAATATACGAGCTGTGCCTGTACTTTCTATTTATGAAACAATGTAACGAATTGTTTATTTTCTTTGGAATTAGAGTCGTATAATTTTTCTTGAACAGCGTTTATTCAGCCGGTGAATAAGAATATCGCGTTAAGGAATTTTCTCAAGCGATTTACCGGGTAAACGCTGACTTTTATATGTATACGTTCTCCAGTAGAACAGCTGACGTATGCGCGTCGAGTTAAATAGAACGGAAGAGAGGGTCTGACTCGTATATATACTGTGTACTGCAATGGCTTACACCATAGAGATGCATGACATATTCGCCGGAGCTGTACGCGTATATACGCTCGGCTTGTCATTCGAGACGTATGTTTGCGGGGGGAAAAAAGGCACGCGCTCTCTTTGCGAATTTTTTAGGACGTCGGGAGAGGTGTAAAGTGGATCTAGCCTTTTTTTGTGGAGGAAATTTTCACGTTATTTTTTGTCACGTTAAAAGTTAAATTCGCCAAATACATCGAAGCTATTTAATTAAAAACAAATGTAAGAGTTCCATAATCATTCCAAGCTCTTTCCGCAACCTCAAGAGAAAAGTCTCGTCAGCGTAGCGAAACAAAAGCGCAAATCAGAAATCCCTATATACACACACAGTGCACGCAAAAAAAGTTGGAACCTCGCTTGAAAACAAAGCTTATAAAACTCGAACTGCAGCTAGACTCATTTTCATTATTTCCCATCAGGCCAACCATCATCGAGACACGCTCGAGTGGCTTTTATCCTCGTGCAGCTCTCTCTCTCTCTCTCTCTCTCTCTCTTCCGATACTTCGTCCAAGTGAAACGGGATTAAGCCTCGTCCCCGCGGACTCTGCTCTACACGCTGTATAAGCTGGCTTTTGAATGCTCCTCCCGCTTTTTTTTCATCCCTCTCTACCTATACTCCTCCTTTTTTTTTGTTTCGACGATCGCATCACAAATAGATGCGCGAATTCTGGCGCCCGCCCGCGTTCCACTTAACGACGCGATGCATGCGACGAAAATTTTTTTGGCTCTGTGTGCTTCGAGTAGTAGTGCACCTCGTTATGCGACATGAGATTTTTTTGGAAAAGAGACAGACTAGTGGATGGATTATTTTTGATTTTTGAAGGGCGTATATGCCTATATGAAAGTTAAAAGTATTCTTATGTACTGTACTCGTAAAAAATGCCCCTACTCCCAAACAAAAAAACTCGATAATCAATCAAACCAACAAACCACGAAAGCATGAATCCATCTACACACAAAGTCCGCAAAAAAAAACGGCGACGAGACACTGCGTCATCGCCGCGTGAAAAAGCAAACACAACAGCGCTTTTATTTCGCCTCTCTACCAACAAAACAGACTAAAAAAAAGCGCGAACAGCTAATAAAGCTCTCACGTCGATATTTAAACTCGAACGATTAAAACGTGTGTATAGCGCGTAATTAGGGCCGTGTAAACGCGATTAAACGCTTGTATGCATATAATACCACTGCTCACTTCGTTCTCTCAGCTTATCTCGTGGACGTGTATAGTATATATTATATGCATGAATATGTACGCGCGCTGCTGTCGATATTTTATTACGAAAAAAAAAAATAGCGGCGGAAGAGAGAGAGAGAGAGGAGATTTACGCGGCTAATTGAGCTACATTATGAATTATAAAAAAGAGGTGACGTGGGTATATGAAAGCGTTTTGTACTCGCGTGATGGGTAATTAGAGACGCCTGTATTATAAATTCCTCATTGCCCCAGGGGATGAAATATGGAGATTATAGTGGGGTGTTTAATGGCTAGTTTTTATATTCGTTGCGAATCGTAGTATAATGCGATATAAGAGGTAATTTTTACGTTACAGGCGAAGAGCGACTGACGTACGAGCGCTACCGGCAGGATCCGAAGATGAGCTTCGTGATGAAGTCGTTCTGGGTGATGGCACATGGGCTGCACAACATGCTCGAGGAAATTTGCGGCCACAACTACACGGGAGTCTGCAAGCAGATGTTTCCCTTTAACGGCACTCGTTTTTTGGTACGTAATTAATTATGGCACACATGTATACATATAGGTATATACAATGTTGCATTGATTAAAAAAAAAAAAAAAATTGCCTCGTTGCTTGCAGCATCACCTGATGAACGTGACTTTTGCCTTTGGCGAGGAGCTCGTGGAGTTCGATCGTCGAGGGGATCCACCGGGCAGGTCGGTGCGTATGTCTATTTCCAAAGTGTTTTATTCCCGTATATAAATAATAGCAAGTCCCAGTAGGCTATTGTGTCCGCAGGATATCGCTGAAAAAATAAATCGGATATACTACACACAGAGATAGAGGTATAGCTGTATATATACCGTGTATAAGCTGCCGCGAAAAGTTTAATGCACGCCGAACGATCCTCGAAATCCATGAAATTCCGATTGGTTTTGAAGAGCTGCTGGCCCCGTCTATACAGAGACTCTCTTGCCACCGTCCCCCCCCCCTACAGCTGCAGTAGTAGTTCAAGTGAGCTGCGCTAGCTGCGGCTGTCTCGCGCGCGTTTTCGCGTAAATATTGAAATTCAATATCCGGTCAGCCATCGCCGCGCGATAAACTTTTCAAACCGACCGCGCGCTCAACTTTGTCCGTAAGCCTCTTGATGGTGGCGAGGGAGGAAATAATCTTCCGTCGTGCCATTGTTTCCGCGGAGGAGACGACAAATGAGAGCTGCCTCCGGGATCTTCGGTTCGAGTGATTTAATTAAAATAATAAGGGGAGAGAGAGAGAGAGAGAGAGAGAGAGAGAGAGAGAGAGTCTTGAGGACGTCGGGATTTTTTTTTTTGACGCGAGTTGAGCTCTTTAGCGGGAGGTTATCGATTCGCGTACTCGAGGTATATGGTTGAGAGGATTTTATAGCCGCGTGTGTGATTTAATCGGAACAAGAATATCGCTTTGTATCTTTTTCTCTATTTTTTTTTTATTAATTGAACAGGTCGAGTGTGTCATCGATTGGCCTGACACTGCAAATTTTCTCAACGACACTCCAGCCCCTGCAATCTCGCTTGAAACTCTTCTACCTTCGGATATAAAAAATGAAAAAAAACAAAGGCTGCATCGCGCTGTGTCAAAATTAAAGCGGCCAAACAAAACGCTTCATCGGCTGAAGATCAGATACACGGAAAAAGTCGCTCGTACTCCATTCCGTTTTATTAAAATTCTTTGTAACCGAACACACGCTGCTCGCTAAGTATATAATAACATCTCTCGCGTGTATACAGCGCTTCGTATAGAACTTTTTTCATTTCAAATCCACTGTATATTAAGTTACCCTCGCGAGCGTGCACTGAGGGAAATGAAAAAATAACGAGAGAGAGAGAGAGAGAGAGAAAGAGCCAGCTCACGGATATAAAATTAAAGGTATATCCGTTTACAGGTACGAGATCCTGAACTACCAGCTGATGCCAAACGGAACGTACGCGTACGTGCAGATCGGCGACTGGAACAACGGGACGTTAACGTTAACCGGCTGGCCCCAGTCACGCAGTCCAAGCCTCGTCGAGAGCGTTTGCTCGAAGCCCTGTCCGCCGGGATATTACAAGGTGAGCGTTTAATTAAGCGCGCGAGCTTTGATCGTTTACCCGCGCGTTGGACACTTTGACGAATAACCGGCGTTAAGTGTACCAGTGACACGAGGCCTCGCTGCGTGAACGATATGCGCTGTTCTCTCTTTGCTACCTACTCGACTTGTAGTTCGATGCGGAAATGCGAGCGAGAGAGAGAGAGAGAGAGAGAGAGAGAGAGAGAGAGAGAGCGAAGAGAAAGCTCGAGGGGATTGAGTGTAATTGAGATGCCTACGCGACAGTATAGAGACTGCTGCGATGCGTGTGTGGTATTACTTTCAAATCAAAGGTGCTTGCTCGCTTTTGCTGACGGACATCGCAAACTTGATATTTTCGTTTTGATGAAGAAGACTTTTTCTTTTAAATATACGAGTTCAACGCGATCGAGTTCTCAGAGCAGTGTATATTGCGGGAGTCACTTATATATACAACGAGATGAATCTCCGTAATTGTCAAATCCACGTCCGAGTGATTATTACATTCGTGGCCCTTCGTGCTCTCTTTCCATCGCGTTCCGGCAAATGACACATCCACTCCATTGGGCTACATTGTAACTAAACGCTCGTTTACAGAACTTCAAAACCGGCGGTCAGGAGAAGCGTTGCTGCTGGGCTTGCGTTCCCTGTGACCACGACCAGTACGCTGATGAGGAGCAGAGCAAGTGTATACCCTGTCCAAAGGGACAGTTGCCCAACAAGAATAGAACAGGTGCGATTGATTGTATATAATAAATCACAAGCTTCATCGAGACAGGACTGCAATAACAGAATTCATGAAATATGTACTTCGCTGTAGCGTGCTACGTGATACCAGCGGAGTATACGCAGTGGAGCGACGTCGAGGCGATAATAGCGATGACGTCGGCGGCTATAGGATTGCTCGCGACGTTTGTCACCTGCCACATCTTCATCAGGCATAACAACACGCCGGTCGTCAAGGCGAGCACCCGTGAACTCAGCTATCTCATCCTTGCCGGCATGACACTCTCACACTTCTCCGTGAGTATATCATATGCAGATCGTCTTTTTCTTAGGATATGCTCTTAGTAGGGTATTACGGTCTCTTGAATGGTTAATCGTGTAGCTGCACTTTGATCGACTCGGAAGACTGATTAGTTATTGAGGGGAGCATATACGAGCCGCTGTGAATATGTACGAGGGTATAATGGCTCTGATGGTTTAATGCGTCTATACCTACGCGCACGTGAAACAAAAACTCGTTGCCTAATCAATCACCCGAATAAAAGAACGAAAAAAACAAAGCCAAACACGGCCTACTAATCACCGTATACGCGAGCGCACACACGCTGCTATATTCTTGTACAAAACAAAACCAGAGGCAGAGATAGAGAGAGAGAGAGTGCATAGGATATAAAAAAAAGAGCGATGCGCGTGTGACTCGTGTCAGTAATGAACACTGGATCGTATTTTTCTGTTTTGTCCGCGTCGAAACTAGGTGCTGCCGATACTAGCCAAACCAACGTACACCTCGTGCACGTTGAGCCGGCTGATGCCAGGCATCAGTTTCGCGATGATTTACGCGAGCCTCTTCACAAAGACTAACAGGATAGCCCGGATCCTGGCAGGCTCGAAAAAGCGTTTTCCCAAACGCAAGCCTCTGTTCATGTCCGCCACTGCCCAGGTATTTATGCACGCGTGTCTTTTTATTGTATCTAATAAATATTTCCGCGTATTTCAAACGAATGTCTTTCTTCTTCTCAGATCATGATAACGTGCATACTGATAACCATAGAAGTAGCAGTAGCGGCGACGATGCTGATGATGGAGCCGGCGATGCCGATCGAAGTACACCCGGCGCGCGACAGAACTGTGCTCACCTGCGCTACGACACCTCGAGCGGTACTGTCGCCGTTGGCTTTTGATGCTCTTCTCATCGGCTTATGCACCCTCTACGCCATTAAGACGCGCAATGTACCGGAGAACTTTAACGAGGCCAAGTTCATCGGGTTCGCCATGTACACGACCTGCGTCATCTGGATCGCTTTCGTGCCCATATACTTTGGCAGCGAGACCAAGGTGATTTATTAGTAGTCGCATGCGTTGCTCTCCTCGCTGGTTTACTTTGTATAATGTCACAGACTAAATTTAAGACTGAGTTCACGCGATACACGCACGCGCTCCAATTTTACGAGCAGTCCCCCGCATTATAATATAGTTATAGTCATATAAGCTGCCCCGTATCCCGCTTTATAGATGCTCTTCAAAGACGCAAAACTGTCGCAGGTGATAACGATGTGCATGTGCGTGACGCTGAGCGCCTCTGTCACTCTCGTCTTCCTCTTCATGCCGAAGCTCTATATCATCGTGCTGAGGCCCGAGCGGAACAATCGTGCCCTCTTCACTACGAGCAAGTCCATCAGGTGTCACATTGGAGCACGAGTCGCTGCAGCCATAGCCGAGCCGACGCCCAAGCACGCCGTCTACAGGATCTCCGAGAGCGAGGAGACCGAGTCCTCCTCCGGTAATTGAGTCTTTCTTTTAATCGTTGGGAAGTCGCACAGGAAAAGTTTCAAGATTAGGATATGGGGGGTGTAAATTTCTTATCTAATGCGCTCGAGTTTTCTTTAAACGAGGTACTTCCGAAAAAATACTGTACGGTATACGGTGAAAGTTTGAGCAGCCTGCTTTGAATATCTCTGGCGTTAATCAACGGCAAACTTTAAGTAATTTCCCGCCCTCGCATAGTAGAGGCTAAATAAGCAATTGTACAAACACCCCTAATTCGCCCTAATCACCGCAGCTTACAGGAGTAACAGCAGTAGCATAAAGAGGCGTACACTGTCGACGCAGACGGACAAGGAATTGCTGATGTCGCTGTGTCAGGCTTTCCTGCTCGGCACTGCTACAGCGACAGCGGGCAAAGCGTCGCCGGTAAAGAGCATCGACGATCATCAGCAGCAGCAGCAGCAGCAACCGAAACAGCTGATGTGGGAGTGCGAAGCAACGGTCGAGTACGACGAAGCTTGCGAGCAGTGCAACGGCCTCAGAAGGGCTTCGATGGAAAAATCCGAAGCGTCGCAGACTCGTCTTGCTTACGTGAGAAATCATCGAGGGGAGAGCGTGAGCTACGAGAGGAATCACTGGGCTGAGCTTGACGTCAAGAGGCTCGTCGATGATCTGCGGAGACGGTTAGTTCACTTGACTTTTTTGCGATCCTACCTAAAAGTTTTGATCGCTTCATCTTGAAGGAGTTCCATTTATTGTCTGTTTGATCAGTTAAAAATGCTGCTTTGCTTTGGCCGCTCATGCTAGTTCTGTAAAGTTCTGATATATTTATACTTTTAATACCGAAATACAACTGTGCGCAGATCCGTAGCGGCCTATCCAAGCGCTCAATCAAACTGCCATCGGGGACCAACGAGTTCATTCGGAGCCGCAACTTCCTCATCGCCGCTCGGCAGGAAGAAGATGAACGGCCTGAGGGGTGCCGATTACGAACTACACCAACTCGGCCGCCACGATTCCAGCCGCGCAGAATCTGGCGCTATCGACTCCGAACCGCTGAGATTGATAGATCTGAGAGCGCGCATTCGCGAGGAGAGCGAACTACAGCCGAACGACTCCAGCGATCCCGTCATCAACATAACTATCACCCTCGGGCACGGATTGCCCGACTATGTCGATGCTCCCGTCAGCGAACTCTGATTTTCCGAACTTTATGCTTTGTCGACTGTTTGAGTTTGTTGGGTATTATGCGCGATCTATAGGCGATCGTTCATGCTATAGTATGCGAGCAGCGAGTTACGTTTGCGAATATGTAGATGTAGTCAGTGTTGATGTAAGGTAATAATCGTTAGAGAAATGATGTGCGCGGCGATTATAGAGATTCCATGAGAAATTCCATTGAGAATAATTGGGATTGCTTGATGCAAATTGTTTTCAATGGCGTATTTCAACTGATTATGCAAAGCACACACGTGTTATATACAAATATATACGTATCAACTTTGTTATTTATTGAAAAACTTTGTTATTTCCGAACTTTTACACCAAAATCACACGAATCTACACATGAAGTTCAGTTTGTTACGGGGTGATACAGTATCGAGTTATGTATACCGTCATTCATCGCTGCTCCGAATTATTTCTAGTCAATTTTTCATGTCCTCACTCGTTTATAAATAACATATAACTATATATGTATAATCTACTTAAGACGAAACATGTTTTGTATTATAATGATTTTTATTTATAATATTTATATGATAATGTTCACGCGCTAGCTGCGTAGGCAAATCTAAAATATGAGTGTTGAAAAGAAAAGACGTTTTATTGTGATAAAGTTCAAAAATTATCTGAATATACAAGAAGAATCACGAGCAATATAGCGATTCAATGGTCTATCCACTTCGATCTTTATTTTATTGTCAAAGTGTCGCGAATTCTCCAGCAATAAGTGAAATTTTGATTTGATTTTCCGGTATGTGGTCTCAATAGATATAAGCCAAAATTAGCATAAATATTCTAAATAAATATAGCGACTAAAAAATGCAACATTAAACAATGTATCCTAGGCTATGACCAAATCGTATAGTTGCCTAAATATCTTCAAATTAAATATTAGTAGACAAATTTCTTACGAGTTTTGCCAAGCGAAACGCAACTATAGCGTATACTTTTGCAAAAAAAGGTAAAAGTATATCTTCATAGAAACTAATAAAACAACTGTATTCTTTAGCTAATGACCATCCTTCGGAATTCTTGACTAGCAAACGAATACGTAATGCATACAATCAACTACTTTTTCAAATATCAAAGACTACTTAAGAAACTAAAGGGGGCCACCCTTATGTAAAAGGAATTCGTTCAATTTTTATTTCACATTTTTTTCATAATTCTGTAAATAAACAATGTCCAAAACACCGGCTGAAATATAATTTTATCAAAAGTCCTATCAACAATTTTTGCGTCGTCGATAAATGATTATTTGATATACATAGTCTGGAATTATAATAAAAATTTATTTAACGACTCTTGGAAAGAAATCTCTGCGTATATTGCCATTCCCTCTTGCGAGCAATCAACTCTCGCAATCACCTTCTCGAACACTAGCTTGCATGTGCAAAGTGATTTTTATTTATTTTTTTATATTTTTTTTGTTTTTTATTTTTAATGAAAATCGTTTATCTATATCCGAGTGGCAATTAAAAGTGAATATTAGCGAGCGCTTGTGTACACTCTGTGAGAATGAGATCACTGAACTCGTTCATTTCTTCGTATTCGATTATCCAATTTAATTTCTCGCCATCGCGATGAGCCTGCGACAGATCCTCCGGATAATGAAGTATCCTAAAGTAGATAAGCTCTTACAATCATTTTCAATTTCACACAGAACGTATCATTTTTTAGTAGCTATCGATATGAAGAGCTGTATGCAGACAATATCTGATTAATTAAGTCGACGCGATTATAATCTATCCGATCAAATATTGATGTATCATCTGGTCGCTGCATATTCTCCGCGTTTCACAGATCACAGAATTTAATTTAAAGGGGTATCATGAAAGGTTTATTTAAACAATTTTTCAAGCACGAATAAAAATAATAGCAAAAAATAAATGCATACAAAAATACTCGAGCGTTGACCCCATTGGCATTTACGAATATCATCAATGCCGTGAGTTCTCTCCGATAACCCACTTGCATTTCGCTTCGATACCTCTAAGCAAAATATGATCGTCCGAAATTCCGGCAGTCCGTAAAAAAGTTTAATGGACCCGCTGCTCCTTCACTGATCCCTATAGGTATAGCTTCGCAAGTTTATAAGTGCAGCGCGTCGATATGCTCCCGTCCGCGTAAATATTGGATTTCAATATAGACGGTCATTGACTTCGAGAAATAAAGTTTGCGCTTTTGTATCGGGCTTCTTGGGAAATTCGGTTCATTGTTCCCGTGCGGAGCGGATTCAATTAGAGCAAAGACTGTCGCTTTATTGCGAAGAAGAAGCTCTGGCATATGCTAGCTAATTGGATGAATTTTGCTCATTTTATTTTTCTGAAATAATACAAAATAAATCTCAATCCCGGTATCATTATTTTATGTATTATGCAAAAATGTATATAGAACTGAAAAGAACTGAACTTGATAAGCTCTATCGCCTATAAACTAGAATTTTATTTTGCTGAAAGAAAACCCCGTATTTCTCTCTCTCTCTCTCCCTAAAACGTAAACTGCAGCTGATGCAGTGCGGCCTTGGTTCGTACAGATTTTTTTATATTTTCGATAAAACAAAAAGGCCTAACATAGCCCGCAGTGTTGTACTAGACGTTTTTCAATACGTTCCGCAATAGTCGACATCAGCCGCTATATGTTCGACCCATACCGATTCCGTGTATTTACCAGTTCGCCGTGTGTCAAAACCAATATCTAAACTCAGCAGCGTTTGTCTTGCCTAGAAAATAATGTCTTGTCTGCGCGTCGCATAAATAGACGATAAAAAAATTCAGTTCTAATAAGATACCTACGTAAAGCTAATAAAGTACAGCCGATATACCGCATACAAATGACTTTATTGTTAAAATCTCAACGAAGCAACGAACTCTTTTTCACGAGCATATTCCGATCACGGCCGTCGAGTCGTCGTATAAAGCGCGCGGAAGTATAGTCGGTAGTTGCGACTTGCCCTTGGCCTTCACAGCCTATAGTGCCGGTGAACTTGAACGAGGTCAAGGCTCTGCAATGTACTACGTGCACGAGGACAAGACCTGTCCGGAACTATTACCCGACGACACGAACAAGGTATGACGATTTTACGAATTGGATTAATTGAATTTTCTAGTTTGTTTGTTTTTTTATTTCGCTGATCTTTGTTTGCTCAAAGAAATATTAATTACGGAAGAATTATATACGTATAGCGTGTAGCATGACATGAAAGCTCTTAACGCGACAAGTGCGTGTTATTGTTTATACGTCTCGACGCTGTATAACGCGATAATTAGACGCTAGGGTAAATACTGTCTAGGTCTGTTAATTGCCACCCCTCGGTTAGCGCTGCAACTGCGTAATTGGTTAATTCAAAGGTTCTACAGGGACACGTAATGCGCCCATTGATCATTATTTAATGTGACAGTAGGCTACTATATGGTAATAGCCTACTGTTATATTCTTTTCGTTAAACGCTTGTTTATTTTGTATACAATTTGGTTTATGATAAAAGTTGTCGAACGAGTGAAAGTAACAAGAATAAATTTAATTTTAACAATTAATACAGTATCATATACGTATTATCATTTGAACACAAGTAGAATTCGTATTACAGATAAAATACATTAAAATAACGCGCATAATATAATATGCTGCTATTAAATAAGCTCAATGATAAAAATTTTCTAAAAATTGCGAAACGCAATTTTGCTTTGTACCAAGCGTCGATTCACAGTCTGTACATAACGGAAATAAATCTCAAACGATAATAGATCAGATTTGCCGGAACAAAATTGCTACCTAATGTTTAAAGAATAAACCAAAAGTCCTTAGGCGAACTTTAGGAACGCGGAAGAGTTCCGATAATGACTTCTAGGATTTCATGTATAAAATTAGCAAGATTCACGCGCTCCAAGTATTCTGTATCTACGATTTTCAGGTTCGAAATACAAACTGAAATCATTTAGATATTATTGCAAATTTTCTAATATTTAAATTAATTTATCTAATCAATTCTATAAATTTATTCCAATTGTTCTAACTAATTTGGCTTTAAATTTTGGCGCCGATTCTATAACCATCTATAATCATCTTGAGTTTTTTTAGTTATAAAATTAGTTTCAGCGCCACCATTAACCAATCACGTTTATACTTATCGATTCGTCAGAATTAGCCAATCTTATTGACGTTCTTCTAAAGGAGGGAATGCACTTTATTACTCACTCTAACGCTTTTAGCAATGCAGTTCAAAATGGAAATTTTTGTCATGAACTATCATATCTAGTCTAGAATTAAATTTCATTTGTCTAAAACTTTGCTTGAGCAGCACTAAAATATTATTTACAATAATCGAATTTTTCTTAGCGTCGTCTTTTTAGACCGCGAAATTAGGCTTGGAACCTCACGTGCATTTAACGTATTACTTTAAAGTTTATTTTATGAATACATAATGTTATCTTTGCCCATTTATATTGGATCTAAGGCAATCACTTTCACCCTTTTTAATTAATTTTAAGAGGTGAAGTTCCATAGCCATACACCCTGCTTTCAAAGCATTTTTTTCAAGACTATTCCATATGGTGCTCATGAACAAAGTATAGCACAATACAGAGGTAATAAAGAGCCTCAGTAAATTGAAACCAATACTGCTTTCAAAATTGGTCATTAGATAATCTAGACCCATTGACCATATTAAGGGAATCATAAGAATTAAACTTGCTATCAAGTACCAAATACGTTGTCTTCGAACGTTTCGTAGAGCGGTTTCACAGACGTTAATCGCTTCTTTTAGGTTTTCTTTGATTTCGTTACTAGTAGTACCATTGTGATAACCTGCAAGAGGGATTTTATCTAATAAATACAGTTCATTCAATAGAGTTTAGTTCATTCAATAACAATTCAAAAGTTTACCTTTTGTTAATTTAAAAGATGCCAGGATAGCCTCATGATCGGAATAACTAAAAGTCTTGTCTGGTACTCTTGTTGGGAATGGATGAGAAAATTCGCTTACTTCAACCTAGCACAATATTATTATTATTAAAATGCTTGGTCAATTAGCAAACATGTTGATTTATTTATTCTTATTCAACATACCTTATATCTTTTTGAACCCAAGTACAATATATGATCAATGCGTTTGCCCTGTGGTATTTTTCGAGCTACCCTCAAATCAGTATAGCTATTTTTGGCACATTCACTGGTCCCAAGACTATGGGCATTTTTTAAGCAAGCATCTGATAATCCAGCTACTCCACAAATTATTCGAAAAGATAAATCTTGTGGCTCAGTATTAAGATCACCACCTAGTATCACAGCATCTGCTCCACCCCTTGTCATTCTAATGAATTGTGCTGTATCAAAAGCCTGCATGACTCGATGAGCATTGTATTCATCGTTTTCTCTGCAGTATTCAGCATGTAACTGCAAATAAATATTTATTGAATTCATACACATCTATTTTTCTTAAAATAACTGGTTATTTGAAAAAAATATATACTTACATGAGCTACGTAAACGTTGATATGTACATTTTGAACCTCTATTCTACACAGTCCAACTCCTTTACCTCCAAACCAATCTCCATGATGAATTTTATGTACATAGCCATTCAAAGGCCATTTATGGAACATTACATCTCCGATACAGTACCGAGAAAATATACAAATGCCTGATCCAACCACTCCACTGAAAGAAAATGATAGAGTTTCAATGTACAATATAAAAGAGTAATTTGATAAAATGCAATAACAGTCAAATTTTTAAAATACCTAAAAAAATAGTGTGAAAATGGTAATTTTTCTTGAGTTTTCCCTCTAATTAATCTAAAATCATCAATGGACCATACTTCTTGAAGACAAACAATATCATAATCTTCACTCATAAGCTTATCAGCAATTGCATTCATTCGATTCTTTCGATTCTTGGATACATATGGAATTCCCCTAAAATTAAAAATATTAATGAAAATAACGTACTATACAACATATGTTGCCATAGTACAAAATGATTATCTCGTTTCATTTACATAAAAAAACTGTCCTATTTCATTTAAGATACTATTATTAACACTATCAACGATAATAATTTACAAAAAACAAATATCAACATGTGACAAGACAGTATATAATCAATTTCACATAACCTCTCGTCGACTCACCAGCAGTTGAGGGTCAGGACGTTCAGCTTTAACTCCTCCGACATTTTATCCACTTTCTCTAATAAATAAAAACTAACGATTAAAACAAAATTTTGTACTATTTAAAGTTACAGTAAACACCCACGATCACATCACAAACAGCTGTCAGTCTGTCACTGATGATACAGTGCACTCTCTTTATCGCGTGTGTACCTAATTCGAATGTCATATACAGTCATGGTATTTTTTTAATTCATCACCTGACTGCAGCGCCAACGGTTGCACTACGAATTATAATCTCGACTGCATGTACAATTCATGTACACATACGGATACCGAATAAGTAGGACGCCACCATTAAAACCGTGGCTAGCTCGCGAGTCTCACTTTAGGTGCAACGCGCGAAATTCGAAGCGTAAAATGTAAGGACACATCGAAACAATCGTATAGAATAAGAGGGTTCTAACCAGTAAAATCGATAGCGCCAATTTAAATAGATTATCAATAGGAAAATTTCACATCTATTGTAAAGTAGCATAATGCTTTCAAGAGGAAGTAGATATAACATGAGCTTCTATTGTTTTGGAAAAATGTGAAAGTATTTTGAAAGCAAAAGAACTTGTTTAAAATATAGATTGCTTATATTACAGTTAAAAATTGTGTAAAATGGATACAAAAATAATTGATATCAATAATTAAAATTTGTACAATCTATGCAACGATCAGCTGTTTCCAGAACTCTGTTTTTGAGTTAATTCTATGATAGTCTCAAGATTAATGACCTCTTTATGCTTACTGAGCATATCAATGAGTTCTTCATTATCTTGCAATTGTTGAGACATTGCAGCAATGAGATTAGTTATAAGCTTCTTCATTGTGTAAATTTTCGCAATCGATCGATTTATTTTCTCTTTTAAACTGAAAAAAAAAAGAATGAGATAAGTAGGAGTAGATGGGTACTAGTATTTTCAAAAATCATTTTCTTGCAATATCTTACTGGATCATATCTGGATTGGTTTCCTGTAGCTGTTGATTTTTCCTGGCTTCTTTCTCTTGTAAAACTTCTTGGTGATCATAGATAGCATGATGGAATTCTTTTTTCAACTGATATTGCTTTTTAACTAATTCTTTCCTTTTTTCATTCTTTGCTGTCATTTTATCATTCACCATGAATAATTTATTAAGACAGGCCTTGACCTTTCTACAATAATAATAAGTTGTTAAATTATAATGTAATTTTGATAAATCATGGATGTTGATAAGAAACTTACTCTTGAATTTCCGGTGTTGCTGCATCTTTATAAATGATATCTTGAATTGCTCTACTCTGGTAGCACAGCTTCAACGTTTTGGAGTTTATTAAATAATTTGTAGTACTTTCATTTAACTTTCGAAAAGACTTTATCAAATCACCGTGTGGTTCATCTGATGAAATTCCTACAGAGCAGAAATCGAATAACGTACATGCCTTCAAAGATCAACTCAGTTTTGGATTTGATTGTTTACCTGAGTCGATTATTGCATGTAAAGTCAGTCTTCTTGCGTTTAATGCTTTCAGAGATTCTCTCATATCGATGATCTTTTCTTCAATTGGTTTAAAATCATCCAAAGTACTTGCTCCAACAGGAAAATTGGATATCGCATCTTGTAATTCGTTTACTGCGGCATCTAACTGTTGGATCTCCATTTTGAAAAGTTTTACAGTCAACAATTGATTATTAACTATAATGCTTAGAAGACACTTTGTTTTGTATACATTCTCATAACCTCACAAATCACCTGCAGACTTTTTACACTTTCTTCTCATAATTTATTTAGAACGACGTTCACAAACGATTGGATTTATAACGAAACTGCTCCCGTCGTAATTTGCACAAAAATGACTTAGTTGAAAAGCGTAAACAAACGTTTATTGTCGCTCCGGTTTCTCCAGACACCCGCCAAAATCATGTGTTTGATGATGCCCAACTGACAGAAGCCATGCCAAGCCAATGATATATATATAGGTATAGTGCTACTTGAGAATCTGTCTTACCGATCGGGCGCGGGGCGATTGATCTTTACCAGAGAAACACCTACACCGTGGTGTAAAGACATCACGCTCCAACAGATGGCCACCACTCGACCGACAGTGAGTGAGCGAGAGTGTCAATTTTTTCGTTCAAATACGCGCTAACTAGGTTATGTTACGTCGTCGGCTTGACCCCGGCCGACTCGCGTCTTCTTTGCAACACTGTCGGAAGTAAATAATTCAGTGAAAAAATGTCAGTACAGCTATGAGGATTTCAGTTTGCGTCGTGCTTACGCTGCTGACATCGCTGGCCGGCAGTTCTGTACCCAAGAGAAAACTCCAGATTGGCATCAAGAAACGCGTCGATAACTGCACCCTTAAGTCCAAAAGGGGTGACACCCTGTTCGTTAATTACGTGGTAGGTTGACCTGAATTATCACTGTGTAGTTCGAATTTGCTCGCTATATTGATGATGGACGCTTTTTTGCGTGTGAGTTTATTATGCGCGCGATGAGCACTCGCCAATTGACGTTTCTATTCTAGGGTACTTTGGAGGACGGAACTGAGTTTGACAAGAGCTCCAATTACGAAGATTCGTTTCTTGTAACTTTGGGATACGATCAAGTGATTAAAGGATGGGAGCAAGGATTAATGGGGTTAATATGACTTTTATTCCTATGCCATAATTGTTGTTATAGTACTTGTTGCAATGTGTTTTTTATTTTTTAATGCTTATGTTGACAGTCGAAAGTTATTGATGTCCAGTAGCTATTTTTCTATTGTGCTTTGAGTTTATATTATAATTACCAGCTTTGTTCCAAGAATATTTAAGCGTTTGATCTATTCAAGTATTCATGTCCGCAAAGTTCTGATTTAAATTTCATGCAGAGTAGAAGTGATTTGGCAAAAAGGAAAGTCTTATTCCAGAAGCTTCTGAGATTACGTATGCAGGTCTTCAATCTGAAAATCAATGGTTCAATGAACCTTCAAGGCTAATGTTTCAGTACTTTCAGCAAAGAATTGAGACATTTTTTTTTTAGTAATAATTGAAATATTTTTTGTTTGATGCTCTTGAATTGCTCTCTCTGCATAATGAATAATTAATTTTCAACTTTTCATATTTTATGTATTACATTTTTTTCTGAAAGATTGATTCGACTTCGACGTGATAGTAGACCAATTGGAATAAAGTGAATGTCAACTTCCACTTAACGCCTTTCCTTATTTGTAACTTTATTAAATGACAGTTAGGTCAATTGTGCCTGACATGAATGACTAGCATATTGTCAACAGAAATAGCACATCAATTTCGATACAAGAGATTCTAGAAAAGTTATAAAGTTCTTGGATTTTATATTAAAGTCAAAGAACATAAACAGGAGATCAAAGCAAGTCTATTTGAAAGCTTGACGATGGTTTTATCTCTGTTTGTTTGCTTGGAGTATTTTTAAATTAAAAGCTAATATTATGATTTTTTTCATTAATTGGTCCAGCTTCATTGATGTCCTTTATGATTAATTTTAGAATGTGCGTAGGGGAGAAGAGAAAACTAGTAATACCTCCAGACTTAGCATACGGATCTTTTGGAGCCTTACCAAAAATACCTCCAAACGCTACAGTCATATTCACAGTTGAGCTAGTGAAGCTTGTTCCAAAGGAAGAGCCTCGGCAGTCTGATACACATTTTCATGAAGAGCTTTAGTTTAAAATGATTTTCCAATCAAAAGATACTCGGCTGAGTTGAAATGTCTTACTATATCCACATACACACACATACAAAAGAGTCAACGTATACTTTTTTACAAGACTAGTTCTTAAGAAGGAAACGAAGAGCAGTAACTTAATTTAAATTTACTTAACATTCCTAGCAAGAATTAGCATTTTTCGCAAATAAACGTACATATTTTTGTTACTTTTTATACACACGTGTTCTAGAGGCTAGATTATTTATACATCTATAAGAGTATATTCAAGATTCCAAAATCAAAAATAAAAAGAAAAATGTCAACGTTTATCTCGTCTATTGTCATTTTCACAAACGTTATGAAATAGCGAAATAATTTCCTACTCAGTACAATACCAACGTCAAATTGAAATCTCTCACAGTTTCATAATTGCGACTTTACGTAACGCTTATCACAATCAGTGCTAACATTCCAGCCAAGACAATTAATTCCAATTTTCCACTATACATCTCGTTAAACATTCCCGATCTCGAGCCTTATTAATTTTCCTATACGTATTGATCTCTGCTGTCTTATGATTTTGCATGCGCAGATATGTTTAATTTCATAGTTTTTGTAACGCTTGTATATTATAATTATAATATCTCTCCTTTTTTTTTCAAATTTACCCCAGTTGCAATCGTAATTACGGCAGTACTCTTTACCATATCGCATACATTTTCATTGCTCTCGAGTCTGACAATTCGAAAAGTATATATACATGATAAGTGTACCGGCAGCGGCTCCATCTACTCTCGTAAAAAAATTACAATAAATTTAAATACCTCGGAACGACCCGAAGCCGGTGCTTTATAACACAACACGACTGCAATTAGTTTGCGATAAAACACATACACTTGAGCGTTTTTTTATACGACGTAAGCGCGCGTTTTTTTAAAAATTTCTTCAACTCGCCAAATTCTATTCGCTATTATTTTTCCATCCTAATAACAAAGTACGGTGTGTAATATAGCTCGCGTATCTTATCTGGCTGGCTTTTTTCTCAGCCGCAATCGAGCTTGACCTTTAATACGTCTAAAGATCGAGCCCCTCGACTGGCGCCTCTGATGTTTTTTTTCTTCGTTTCTCTGGCGACACTTTATCTCTTCCTTTTTTTTTTTTCGACGATGTCGCTGCAAGTTTTCGTGTTACATATGGTTTAAATTAAAATTCAACGCGCCACACGTATTATATATTACTGGAATTTTTCGAATAGAAATTATATCACTTGTTTTCGCGCTCAATCCAATAATACACCGGCTCCTGCGCGCAAATATAACTCGATGTATAACCGTCTTGCCACATAGAGATAAACTCGATTATAGCTCGTCCACCTGCGTAGTGTATTAACCCAGAGTCGGCCTGAAATCGCGCCCTCGTTGCGTCTCTCTCTCTCTCTCTCGTGCGCAAACTGTGCCAATGACACCACTTGTACTCACTGCTCCGTATACAGAGGAACTTTTCCTATGGGAAGACACGTTTCGCAATCAGGTTTCGTGATAACAACGAAGACGACTAATACTTTTATTACAGATTAAATTTTGGATTATTATGTTCTCGCGATCGATCTCGAAGATCCTTTTTTTGTTGTTTGCTTTTTGCAATGCCATTATGACGTCAGTTGAACAAATCTGAATTTCGATGCTTCGTAAGAAACAGTGCGGTAAGAAGCTCGGAATGCAGCGACTAATAAACTCATTGAGCTATACTACTATATGTATCGTCAGCGGGAAGTTTCAAAGTATCGAGTACGCGAGGATTCCTTGGAAATCTAGAGCCGTATCACCGGAAAAATTTTCAAAACGGATTCGCGCCGCAAGGATGAATGATGCATTGTTGTCCGCACTCGTGCGCGTGTAGATTCTATTGACATTTCACGCACATCCATACACGTCTTTCAAGCTCTATGACAAAGAAGTCGTATAGAAGTATAAATGCGTCGATCGTCATATCCGACGCGATCATAGTGTGGGCTATTCTTATCTCTTGATTAAAAAGCCCGAAATCTCTCACATCCTCTTCGACATACATAACGCGATATAAACATTAAAGTTCATCAAGTACAATCTCCTTGTCACCCATCGTCATCGCTGCACACAGACAGAGAAAGAGAAAAAAATAAACGAAGCGATAAGAGTCGGTCCCTCGTGTCGGTTATTTTTAGAAGCGTCGTTGACTTTAGGATGGAATAATCAGCCGTGCCGGGCAGCGATTTTCGAATCGGGGCCCGGCGTCACTGGCCGCGGCGGAGAGCACGTGTTGTCGCTGCTTTTCAATGTAGCGCCGACAATTGTGCCTCTATTTATCGTTCTCTCTCTCTCTCTCTGGACTTTAGCCCTGCGCACGCGCTCTCTTTCTCTCCACTTTATACACCCGCGTACGTGGCCTGATCTCTCTCAGAGCTTGCGGAGCTTTCGAGCTGCGTAGGTGCCGACGAGCTTTCGTCACGAAGAGCGACTGATTGATCGATGTTTCGCTGGAGATTTTTCCGTATATAGATACACCTATACATCTTCGGAGTATCGACCCAAAGTGAGTATGTTACGTACAAAAAAAAGCTTGATTGCCGTGAGAATAAAAAGCTTATTTCAAGGGCGCCTATGTTCGCGCATAAATCGCTTCTTTTTTTTCTCTCTCTCTCTCTCTCTCTCTTCACTGTATCCCCCGCGGAGTGCTTGCGGCGCGTTTGTTCCACACAAAACGCTTCTTCTCTGTGTGCGAGTGTGTCTTTCACGCTGGCGTCACGCATATATAAATGGATCCGCGTGATGGGCTGGATTAAGCACTGCTTCTTCTTCTTTTTTGTCGTGAGGTTGATGTACCGACGACGACGACGACGACGATGATATGCGTATACTTATTTCTTTCATGGACCGAGATCAGTTTCCGGTGTTATTTCGTGTCGTTAATTTACGCAATTGCAGTATTGATCAATATTACGCTCTGTGAGCTTGCGTCTACGCGCAGATGTTTTCTGTTTTGACTTCGGCTAGCGATTAAAATTTTGCAACTATACTATATTTTTGAAAGAGTGTTCCGTCTTATTTTCGATAACTCATCCCGGATAATACGTCAGTGCTTTTCTCACACGTATATATAAGCACATCGCGGTCGAACGGAAAAGCTCGCGTGGGAAATTCACACGCACACACACAGGAACGACCGAACGGAAGGAAATTCTTCGTCGACTAGGTCATCCTATATACCGTACATATGCTCGCTTTCGCATCTTCTTCTTCTTCTTCTTCTTCTTCTTCTTCTTCTTCTTTATCTCGAATCGTTCGACGTAGGAGGCTCGTCGAACTTACTGGAAGCTCATCCATATGACAGTCAAGGATCTCGGATCGGGTTGCCACGGCGTGGAGAAACGGGACTCATTGTTTTTGCAGCCGCGTCGACGCTATTTCCGAGCGCGGCGATTGTCGGATTTCACCCGTTGACATATGCATATTATGCATTAGGGCGAATCCGAGATGTGAGGTGCGGACGATCTGTTATTGTTTTTCTTTCTTTGCTCGATAGAGAAGGAAAATGAAAGAATTGTTCGATCGACTATTGTTGGTATATTCTTGATTTGAATATTCATTGATAATCAATAACATTCACTCGATGCTTAATTTCTCTTGATCTCACGGGAAAACCAGTTTCTTTTTTTCAATCTTCGACGGGTTTGACTGTTCGAGAAAAAAAAAAGAAGATTAATTTCGTACATATCAAACTCTTTCGGAATGCATTTAAAGTTCAGAAGCACTTACTACCTGTTGCCGCGCCGAGTAATATCTCGATTTTTACATCGAACGATCTTACTTTCAACCCACAAACTTCTATATTTACCGTCTTCTTTAACTCGAATCTTCGAGAAAATCCTCCCCTGCGAATTCGATCATTTAATTTTCTATCAGTTTCATTATTGGACTGATTGACGGAACGTCTCGCGCTTCAATTTATAAGATCGTTGGCTCGAGTTAGAAAAACAACTCTGGTTTTACCATAACATTGACTGAAAAATTCTCGGGTGTATCGGGGTGTGTACGGAAAAATTTTCACTTCCCACTCGATATACCGTGCAGTTTTAGGAGGATATTTCTGGATCTCGTTTTGAAGAGAGCGTTGCAGCACATTATACTCGCGCGCGCCGTCGATACGGTTAATAAAGCTTTCTGACCTACTTTTTTATACACGAGCTTGACTGCTTGCCAGAGTCACTCCGATGGATTGGAAAAATAGAATTATTCGCAATATCAATTATCATATTTTTTTATACTCGCTTGATACTTTTTTTTTTTGCAAAAAGCTCTCACGTGACATTGGAATCCGCGCAACTAAAGAAGCTTTTACAAATAGAGACTCTCTTATCTCTACGCGCACACAGGTGTCCTGAAAAAAAAAAACACCTGACGAATCGACAACCCACGACCTTTGCTTTACAACTTCCTCGTGTCCTCCCGTAAAAAAAAAATACATCCACGAAAACCCACTGACTCACAAACAGCGAGTACATTTATATCGACAAGCGACGCCAGCTGCATAATAACCCTGTATTAAAAAAAAAATCTCTCGAAAATCCGGCCTCGCGCGTGCAATTCGGTTTTAAAGAGTATATAAGTATATATACAATACAGCAGAAGGCTTATATAGCGCACCTCTAAGAGCGCGCGCAAAACAACTCGCTCGAATAAGTGTTGAGAGTACAGAGTAGAGGAGGGGGAGTCTCTCTACTCCTAACGCGGAAAAAAAAAGCCAGCGGCGATATAAAAGGAGCCGGCGCTGAACTCGCGTGTCGTAGACACTCCGCGGATATATTCGGCTGCGCTACTCTCTCTCTCTCTCTCTCCTGACTTGCTTCTGTTATACACAGCGACGTAGACGCATTATCAGTATATACGTATACGGCAACGCGCGGTTTATCCAGTCGCGCGCGGCATAGTGACACAGTAACACGTCGTCGCGACGACCCTTATTAATACCTTATTATACTCTCTCTCTCTCTCTATTGTAAATCGCACGTTTGTGTGGAGGGAAGCTTTTATTTTTCGTCGTTCGTCTTTTTTTTTTTGAGAGGAGACTAACTAAAAGTGCGTTTGTTGTTCCGGTGGGGGTTGAATAACAGGAGAAGGACTGCAGGCTATTGCTGTTGGGCTCGCTGTTGAGGAACGCGATGTCGTCGAGTAAGAAGAAACAGATGGAAGCTGTGGCTACGTCGAAGAACAATTTTGGGGTGGACCTGGATAGTGGAGCAACGACGGGATGGAGAAATCTTATGGCTTTTTGGATACTAGGGCTGTGCAACAATTATGGATACGTCGTTATGCTCAGCGCTGCTCACGATATTCTAGAGAAGGTGAGTGTGTATTTTTCTTGTAGTTGTTATCGGTGGAAGCAAGTTGTGATAACGAGTCTGGATACGTTCTTTTCTTTTTTTGTAAAAAAAAAAAAAAACATAAGTATAGATTTTTGTCTTTCAATCAATCAAGTCTATAAAGCATAAATGATCGTCGATGTAAGTGTTATACCCGTCGATGAGGGATTTATGGTCGGGTATAACGACGGATAAATATTGCGTGTCATGTGCTGCGGCAATAAAATCATAAAGCGACAAAGTATCGGTTTTAATTGTAACGTGGTTACGTTCGCGCTGCATACATCAATGGATTCAGATTTATCGACTCGTGCCGTCGAACTACTTATATACACTGCACCGACTCGGCGACTCGCCGCTGATGCATTAATTTGCTTCTCTCCCTCTCACTGTGTACTGAGAAAGTTCATCGACTTTATTATTCATTACCGTGTCTGTCAGTGTGATGCAACTAATTAACGCTATACTCGATCGATTGGCCAATAAATTATACTTCTGTATATGTATGAGCGTTGAATTTTGCAAGAGATGAGCTTAATCTTTATTATAATTATTATACCTATGTATACACTTTGAGCGAGAACGAGTTCGGATCGCTATATGTTTATAATCCGTACAGTGTGCGATTATAATAACGATCAAGATTGTTACACTCTGCGAATAAATATTTAACGCACATCTCATTTTGAAAAATAAAAAAAAAAGCGTATTTATACTTTTACATTCGTTTCTGGGAGAATCTTATCTGCCCGTCTGTAAAGACACATGTGTATTTAATTACGTCTCGACTATACACGCGCGAGAGGAATTCGCATGAAAGGCTCGATTTAAAAAAGTCAGACTCGTCGTCGAGGTAATTTAATTAAGCACGACAGTAATTTCCCAACGCGTCTTATTTTCGCGTCGGTGACTCGATATGATCGAATTCAATACAGACGAGTCTTTATACATATTTGCGAACATCTGCACGATTTTTTATCTTATAATACAAAATAAACACGCAAAAAAAGTCGTCGCGTCGATCCATCCGAAAAGTGTCCAAAGCATTTCATACAACGAAAACCGTGTTTCGCTCAATTAAAAGTCACTTAACTTGTCTAAGCAGCGAGAAAAAAAAAACTAAGCCGATATCTAATCCGATGATCTCCCACATACAGAGGAATGTATAATTACGTCGGTATTATCACGCGTGAAAATCCGCAAATACCTCCTAGCTATACACATATCGTCAACTTCCTCGGCGAACTTCTCCGAAGTCGGTACCTATATATATATATACATACGCCTCCGACTTCCGCGCTCTACAAGTTGCATATAAATCATGCAGGAAACATACGAGAGAGTCGTTCAGAGATATTCAGGGCTGTCGAATATGAGGCACGTTTTCACTCTCCTTGTATACTATATCGCACGATTATGCCATTTGCATTCGGCGCGATTACGATCCGTTCAAGGGCGAGACACTACGCACACATACACGCATTGAGTATATATCGCGAGCTTACATAAAACCTGTCAACTGCGTATATTGTGTATAGGTATAACGTCTTCTTTGGGTGCGATTAATTATCCAATTCTCTCGCCGTTGAGATTTCCCGGACGGAATTCCTATACGCGGCTGTGGCGGTAATTTTCATTCCTAGCATTCCGCGCGAGTTTGGATAATAATATGCGCCGCTGCGGTAATTGCCTGACTGTGCTGCGCTGTCGGTGATTTTCTCGCCGCGAGACTGTGTGTGTGTGTGTTATATATATAGTGAAGTTTATGTATATACATGCAGGTGTGAGGAGTGTCAAGATCGGTTATTGTCATTGAAACTGATCGTTGTTTGGAAAGTTTAGATTTTTCTTCACGGAACGTAAAACAATGACAATTAAAATAGCGTAGTACTCTTAAACTTTATCGCCTAATTAAATTTCTTTACGTAAAAAGCCACGTGTATTTATACTCACTTACGTAAAGATAAACGGATCACGTAAAAGTACAATTTCAGAGAGATCCAAAGGTATTCAAGATTTTATTGTATACTCGTTCGAGGCCAATGGTTATTTCGGCAGCGCAACGATCTTTCCTTTGTTATTACAAAGATGCAAATCGGTTGGGGTTCAGCAGCCGGTGATAAGGTCGTGCGTGACCGACCTTTCTTCCGAAAACAAAAAAAATCGCGAGGAAGTGGGGGCTGTATATATAATCGACTCTCATCGCGTCGTTATATATTCAATGTCGATGATGGTCGTTGACACCAGTGGGTACGTGTACGTTATGATTTTGTATACTGTCGTCGTGCTCAAGAAATAATGATGTGTACACGCGGACGTGAATGGAAATACGATTTTAATAACGACGTTTGGTTGTATACTTGCAGCTACAGGTGTATAATTGAATTCATGAGATCATCCCGAGATAGATCTGCATATAATGAGTTATAATGAAGAGTGACACGGTGAGGATTTCGCAACCCAAGGAAGAATATACACCTTTTGAACCCGTTATATATCACGCTTTGAGCGCGTGAAGCACGTAATTTCCCTAAATTCCTTAACTGCATATTCTCGAGAGAGCTTTAAAGCTCTCCGTGTCTCGCCGCGACTTCCTCTTGCTCTCGCGAAGGTGACGGCCTCCAATTTGTCAATTGGCTACACTGTGTGTGTGTGTGTGTGTGTGTGTATACGTTTTACGCGTTAATGGCTATAAAGCAGGAAAAAGATCGAGTACGTCGCGTCGCTCGCCTTCTAATGAGCAGCGAAGTATACGTGATGAGGTAATGGATCGGAAGGAGTTCCGAGAGCTTGTGGCGTGTGTAGAGCGATTTTTACTTTTCAATGTCGTGGATTAAAGCTCTCGTAGAGATAATCTTGAACTTGACACGATTGGCTTGGGTTTAATGGAAAATTGGCCACCTCGTTTAGTGTGATTGCTTCTTTGTGCTTATATTCAAATCTTTATACGAATTTAATTTGATTCAATGATTTTTTGAGAAATAAACCCTTTTGAAGAAACTAGGCTCAATCATATCGTCCTCCTTATTCTCAGCACGACTCATCTCCATCTAATTTATTCACGCAAAATTGAATCACTCTCGCCAACGACTATATCTCTTCTTCACAGCTCCGTATCACCCATCACATATATCCATTTCTCGTCTTTATACGAGATGCACAAAGAGCACGTACTTTTTCATCAAGGCTAAGCTCACTCGACGAAAATCACTTTTTTACGAAATTTATAATCGCGCAGCTAAGACTTGCGCAATTTGCACTCGAGACGCGGAAGCGCCGGCGTTCGGATTTATTTATGGACGAGCGCGCGCGCGCGCGCGCGCGTTGCGGTCAAATTTTCCAGCGTATAAGGAGGAGTAAAAATGACGCGAGCTGGGCATTGTATGCTAAGTAGATGTTTCGTCGCTGATTTCCAATCAGCAACGCTGAAAATTTATTAGTCTCGGATACTATATATATATATTCGCTTCGGTGGATGGAAATACTTTATTCGCGTTTTATAAGCGAAAGATCATCAGTTAGTTATCGCGGTCGAGAATTTAGTGCAAGCGCAGGCGTCCAAAATAAAAGAAAACATCGTAGTGTCTGTAATATTCCGGCCGTTCGATAAAGTCCACGACCAAACGATTATATATATATATATATATATATATATATATATATATATATATATTGGAACGAACGTGGTGATAAGCCGACGCCGAATTATCACAGCTCGAAGCCTTTCATCGAGCTCGTACATCATCTCTTTTTTTTTTTCATACGCTTGCAGCTTGATTATCTCGTGTGTCCGTAATACTGTTTTATTCTTAGACACACGACAGCTATATGTGATTCATTCTTATATGTATGCGAATGAAGATGACTTTTCCACTGTCACCGCGTTTTTTTCGCGCGACGTACACAATAAATATAATATTGTGAGTAATCGACCGATTGTGAAAAACGCGCGTTACAATTATGTCGCGCGAGTGAGAGAGATAACGATAGATAAGAGGGAAACTTTGAAATTACACCAGTCGTCGATGACAACAGTTGTTGCGATCCACGTGCAAATATGAAAGAAACGACGACATTTTATCGGCCGTGTACACACTCGAACGAACAAAAAATGTGGGGTAGTGAATCGAGGCCAAATACGCGTAGATCGATCGATATCGAGAATACCGATACGGAAAAATGTACTTTCCTCTCATGTGCGCACGTGACGTTCACAAGCACGTGATTCTTTCTGTTTATACGTCAACATGTAAAATAATCTGAAAACGATTGATTTTTATTTTTTCAGCACGAAAGCGAAGAAGTGGCGAACACAACGGCAAATGCAACGGGTATCCGGAACTGTAACACTTTGTCGACGGGAGCTATACTCTTGGCTGATATTCTGCCGAGTGTGTTGATCAAGCTCACAGCTCCGTTTTTGCCGTATTTCGTGCAGTGAGTAGACTTATTTCTTTTTTATTGATATATGTCCATTGTTGAGCTTTTTTTTTCAATCTGGAGACAAAGGTAGAAACGTCTATTCACTAACTATGTGGGAATTCGGTGTGACCTTCGGTGCGAAACTTGAAGTATACAACAATTGTATATAATTGAACGAGTAGTTCTCGTTATCTACTTGCGGATTTTGCGCCGACGAGATAAACCCGCTAATTTTCTGGTGTATGACGTCTTGCACGGTAAAAAACAAAANTTTTTTTTTTTCATACGCTTGCAGCTTGATTATCTCGTGTGTCCGTAATACTGTTTTATTCTTAGACACACGACAGCTATATGTGATTCATTCTTATATGTATGCGAATGAAGATGACTTTTCCACTGTCACCGCGTTTTTTTCGCGCGACGTACACAATAAATATAATATTGTGAGTAATCGACCGATTGTGAAAAACGCGCGTTACAATTATGTCGCGCGAGTGAGAGAGATAACGATAGATAAGAGGGAAACTTTGAAATTACACCAGTCGTCGATGACAACAGTTGTTGCGATCCACGTGCAAATATGAAAGAAACGACGACATTTTATCGGCCGTGTACACACTCGAACGAACAAAAAATGTGGGGTAGTGAATCGAGGCCAAATACGCGTAGATCGATCGATATCGAGAATACCGATACGGAAAAATGTACTTTCCTCTCATGTGCGCACGTGACGTTCACAAGCACGTGATTCTTTCTGTTTATACGTCAACATGTAAAATAATCTGAAAACGATTGATTTTTATTTTTTCAGCACGAAAGCGAAGAAGTGGCGAACACAACGGCAAATGCAACGGGTATCCGGAACTGTAACACTTTGTCGACGGGAGCTATACTCTTGGCTGATATTCTGCCGAGTGTGTTGATCAAGCTCACAGCTCCGTTTTTGCCGTATTTCGTGCAGTGAGTAGACTTATTTCTTTTTTATTGATATATGTCCATTGTTGAGCTTTTTTTTTCAATCTGGAGACAAAGGTAGAAACGTCTATTCACTAACTATGTGGGAATTCGGTGTGACCTTCGGTGCGAAACTTGAAGTATACAACAATTGTATATAATTGAACGAGTAGTTCTCGTTATCTACTTGCGGATTTTGCGCCGACGAGATAAACCCGCTAATTTTCTGGTGTATGACGTCTTGCACGGTAAAAAACAAAACGGTGGCGTTCACGAGTATATAATTGAAAAAATTGCGTGTATTAGTTTACGCGACTGATGCAAAAACATAAGTACGTAATAATCCAGATAGCAGTGCGAGAGAAACGAAAAATATTATTAATATTACGGTTTTTTCGTAATCCCTTCTCGTTGGCTAACAGTAAACATGTAATTGCATTCGTAAGTTTATGCTCTCGTTATATATAAATATACGTAGAGAGATTACGATTAGATATATTACACGACTCGTCGATACGAGATAGGATATTTAGGACGTTCATCTTTCGATAAGCTCGTCGAGACACATCGCATCAGAATTCGATATGTGCGCTGTAAACAATGAACGCGACTATATAGATGTGGAATGTCGGAAAAAAAAAACAAGTCTCGCGAATTATCATCGGAAAACTCGTTCGGGAAATGTATATATACATACGTCTGATGGTAGCGCAATTATAGCCGATAAATGAAAATACCACGAACGGCTTAACAACGCACTGCTGCTCTCGATTATTATTAATAGATTATCGCCGTACGTTTCCACTATTATTGCAGACTATATACGCGCGCGTGAGATTAATAATTCGGTTTTTTTCAAAAATACACAGAGATGAGAGACGCCGATGATGATCTGCGTCAGTAGCTCCGATTTGTACTAATGACTCTATCCCACTTGTATCTCATAATAATACTAATACTATACTTACTAGTCTGATGATGATCATTTTATTTGTATATGTACATTATTATGAAAAAGATGTACTTTTTTCTTCTTCAAGCGCAGGCAACTGCAGCAATCGTTATTGTTTGACGCGTCTATGCAGGATACATCCACATGTCCATGTAAGAGTTAATGTAAACTAGACGCTCTCGGTTTCTTGGAGTGGCTAATATAATACGCATCAGGCTGATATGCTTTTTTGCGCTTGGAGTTGATTTTGCTTTTCTTTTCTCTGATGGCACTAAAATTATTCTCTGGGAAGTGGGCAGTTTATTGTAAGTTTTGATTTGCAATGTTTATTCACACTGAGAAACGAGAGACTTTTTGTTTATGAGAGAAACTTTTATTTGGAAGAAGCTTTACAAGTAGATTTGTGGATTTTATCAATTTCGTTTTTCAGTGTGTAAAAATTGAAACATTTCTCTATTATCATAAATCACTGCAGCAGCTGAACAGTAAAAACGTTTCATCTGTGTGTTTCTTAATCGATCGATTAACGATTTTCTTCTGTAACGATTTACTAATCATGGTTTTGGTTGTTTTTACTGGTCAGCTATAGAATACAGAAACGGACAATTGTTTAAAACTTAGACCGTTTCACCCTCTTTTGTTTCTCGAATAATATCAGAGCTTTCCTCTTAGGGCAAAGCTCTCTCGCAATACAAACAAAAATCAACTCCGAGAATAATTCATAACTAAAAATAGATATATACTCATAGTACAAAAGAGTATATCACACTCCGAGAAAAGCCGAGGGTAGTAATCATTATAATCCATGTGTATCATTTTCATGTATCATTGTGCTTCAGAGAAGCGTGTGATGATGGGGGCCGTGAATTGAAAAAGTGTGCTAGCCCCGTGACTGATTGTACGTTCACTGCAAAGGTCTGAAAAAAATTAATCTAAGCCCAGCTGATGTATATATTACACACACGTATAATATGCAGCAATTGTGCATTATTTTAAAATAAAGACCAGAGCGATGTGACATACACGATAATGTTCACGTAGCTGCACTTGGCAATAAGTATATGCAAAAGCTCTTTTCGAAAAGAGCCGATTGAGTGTAGCGACGAGGCGATGTGCTCGTCGCGTCGCGAGGTATATACCCTATATTCTTTCTCTATCTTTAATAATCTTCTTTAATTTTAGTTTTTACTCTTATGTTTATAGTCTCTCTTTATTGCATACAAAGTACTTGATATAATAACGTGTGGATTTTTAAGAGTGCTCCTTTATACATTTAGTTCCTAATAGATCGTTGTAAGGAAAATTTTTTTTTTCACATAGAGCGAGATTGGCACGTATTCATATGTAGTACCTTGATTATTATCTGACGATTTAAAAGTGGCCATATGTTCTCTCGAAACCGATCGTGAGACAAGATAAGCTTATTCGTCCATCCAGTATTTTCTAAACTATTTAATCGATCTATACAGAGAAAATTAATTATCACGGCCAATCTGCTATCATAGCTGAATTAAAAAGAAACACATCAGGAACGCTCTTAACAAACCCCAGAATTAAGTAACAAAAATTCTATTTCTCTCTACTTTACCTCTAAAAAAAAAAAAAAAATCAAACCTCTCGCGCAAATCGCGCGTCAACTTTCCACAACAGTCAAACTAAAGCAGAGTCGAATTTCGCCTTTTTCCAGCTTGCGAATGGGCTCATGCATCGTCTTCTCAGCAGCTGGTTTTCTGCTGGTCTCGTTGAGCAACACTCGGTGGCTTGCCATCGCTGGAGTCGTCGTCACATCGCTTTCGTCGGGACTTGGAGAAGTGACGCTACTTAGTTACAGCCATCGGTATACCAAGTAAGTTTATGTTTTTGTTTTTTTTTTTAAATAGTTTCCTATTGTTCGGAAGGAGTATGGTCGAGCTTGAAATCAGCCTTAGAGATAAATGATTTACAAAAAGATAAAACTACTGCTTCTTAATTATTTAGATAAATAATCGCGATGTATTTGACAATTGTTAGAACAAGTATTACTCACAAGAAAATATTATTTCCTCGTTGCGCACATCAAATGAATTGCACAATGAGTTTCGTGTTGATAACTCATTGGGTACAAAAGGTATTGTTGATATTTTTTACGACTATCATTGCCGTCGCCGGTGCAATTGTTATAGAAGGGAAAATGTGCTTTTTTTTCGCTCGAGAGGAAAATTTTTATCCGAATCTGTGTCAAGTGAAACCAAAGTTGATTCTTTTCCATCAGTCTACTGATAAAATAAGGTGAATTGATATACTTCATTCCATTTAGTTATTTCGAAGAAGTATAAAGCAACGGTAAACAAGCCTTAATGACAGTCATATAATAGATTCTCCAAATCCATATCAAACTTGCCGAGCAAAGCAACGAAGCCTCTCGAAAAAAACAAATCAGCAGACACTGCACCGTCACCGCATTTACAAAACTTCAGCGAAAAAAAAAAACGAAAACAAAGTCTCACGAGAGACGACATCACCGTCATAGAAAAAATTACAACATTGCGCACATCGACCTTTGCACAAGCTCACCGCGCGGCTTCCTTATCGCTAGCGCGTAATTGCAGATGTCGAAACGTCAACCTTTATCTTTCGAAAAATTGACACATACATTTTCTTCCCACAGAAACGTTATATCGACATGGTCGTCAGGAACCGGTGGTGCTGGTGTAATCGGTGCGGCGAGTTATATGGGACTACGGTACTTCTTCACTGCAGCTGATGCTCTTCTGTTGATGTTGGTTGTGCCGATAGTTCAGGCGTTGACTTTCTGGCTGATATTGACTCACCCGGAACCAAACATTGCTTTAGTCGTTGAAAGCGGTGGAATCGGAAGTCAGGAGCAGATAATCGAGGCGCCGAAGATGACTGTGGGAGAGAAGTTGAAACTTGTGCCAGGATTGATGAAGTACATGATTCCTCTGGGACTGGTCTATCTGTTCGAGTACTTCATCAATCAGGGACTGGTGAGTATAGTCTTTTGAGAAAGTTATCGTTGTGATGTCGGTTACAAGTTAAAATTATGATGTAGGTCGAGTTTTCTAACGACGCGGATGAACGATAGGTATTTCGAATGAGTAATTAAACGGCAATTGTCGCGGCGATAAATATAGAATTACGCCTTAATCCCACTTTATATCTCAAGTGAGTGCTTAGCGGATAATCGAGAAATTTTACTCTGAAACCGGATTGAGGAATCCTCTTGCGCGAGAATAAAGTCGCTAATTGTCTGAGCGATAAGATTTTAAAGAGATTATATGGAATTAGAAAGCTTGTTTGTAGAGATTTTAAATTCTCGAGAGCTCAAGCTCGATTTTCAACATTATATACTGCGTATGTATATTCGATGAGAAAATAAAATACTTTTGTAATTAGATCACTCTTCATTGTCTTCGGAGGAAAAAGATGTTAAATATTAATTTTCTCGCGAAACAAACAGCTACTGTTGACGCAGTGACGATAGATAGCGATAAAAAATTTCAATTCAAAACCAGCATGCATTTAGAATCTCCTTATTTGCTTTCAGTACGAACTGATTCAATTCGACAACACGTTTATCGGACACGCCGATCAGTACCGTTGGCTCCAAACGGACTACCAGATCGGTGTTTTCTTGTCCAGATCGTCCGTCAACTTTATCACTGTCAATAAAATCTGGCTCATGTCAGTTCTACAGGTAATGTTAACCTTGATTTTATCATAATACATAGAAATATGCTTATCATCCGGTAATGAGAAATTTCCCACTTGTAGCTGGCGAACGTCGTCTTGCTGACGTTCGAGGCGGTCTACTGGTACATCCCCAACATTTGGATCGTCTTTGCTCTGGTTCTCTGGGAGGGTCTGCTGGGAGGTGCTGCGTACGTCAACACGTTTTACAAGATGTCGAAAGAGGTGAGATTTCATTTTTGCAACGGCTGATTTGTATTTTCATTGTTCTGAAAGAACACAAGTGTCTTATCGCAGGAAAGCCCGAATTAACTCGCGCAAGCGCTTGCTGCTGGCGATAAGAATACTGTTGATATTTACATTTTTACACCTGAATTAGCAATTTCAATGTCGACACATAGCGGGAGAAACATTCTTAAGCCGTTGATCAAATATGCGCTTATGTTCGATCATTGTTTTTCCAGAAACACAGTATTCTCGCCTTTTTTTTTATGAAAAACAATTTCGCTCAAAGTAATATCTCATTTATGAAGCTTTGAATTAAAAAATTTTACCTATTCATAGCGCAAACAATTCTCTTCATTGTCGTAACTCCACGCCTCTGACAATCCATTGTTCGACTAATCAATAGGCTCTATTGTCATGCTAAATCCGGCTTACTTTTAAACATAAAAGTTCGTAACGAGAATCGTTTTTAAACCTAATTTCAGGTGCCATGGGAGCAGCGAGAAGTTTCGATGGGTATCGCCTCGATGGCGGACTCTATTGGTATCGCATTGGCTGGTTGGGCTTCGATGCCTGTTCACAACGCGATCTGCAAGCTACCTACGCCAACGAGACTCGGCAGCTGAAGACCTACGAGTATCTTCAAAGGCTGGCAAGCGACAGCCGCTTGTAGCTTCTGTACATAGCGAAGACTCACGAGGCTGCGTCGAGACGCTCCTCATCTGATTGTACTGGTCCACACATGCATTACCTACTCCGTTGTACAAAAAACAAAACTAAATACGTTGTCGTGCCGATGTTTCTATATTCCAGCTTAGTCTTTATAACTTTTAGAGTTAGATAGTAATAGGTATAGAGCAGGAAAAAGTATGGACGGACGTATTGCGAATGTATAAGCGAGAAACAGTTTGTTAGATAGCGACAAAATATAGTATTTTGTTACGTCGACGAGTTTTCTCTGCGTGTTTGAAGATTAGTAAGATATAGCGAGTTCGATGTACTCGAGTTTGCACTCTTTTCTCGCACAACACGCTCTTTATACAATAAGTGATGTGCTTGCGCGAGCGCGTATATAGTTTGTAACTTACGTTGCGAATTTTGTTTTCTTGAGATTACCGATATTGTATCGTGATTCTTTTTTGTTGTATACTAGTTAGTTTTTTTTTTCGCTTTAGTTTCTGCGATCACTAACGTAGGTGTCGCAGTCGCGAGACTCTGTGTTACATGTATGAAGATGCGAGACTTGTGAAAATGAGACTATTGTTGCGGCGTACACAGACGCGGAGAAGGATATATAATAACGGGACCATTGTGATGAACTTTTCGTATACAGCGTATAGAAGATTTATCGGCTCGAAGTCCGTGCAGTTAGACGGTGCTTGTAGATAGAAGAATAGTGTCATAAAAACTGATTTAGGAAAAAAAAAAACAACAACCAAAGTATTACGAGAATTAAAAGCAACCGCGTTGACAACAGTATTGTTTTCTCGATGTACAATTACTGCGACGTGCATGAACGAGACTGCGGATTACAAGAAAAGCGGCAGGATGGAAAATCGATGGTTCTCGGTATATAATACTTAAAGAAAAAAGGAAACATAAAAAAATCACAGCGACGCTACTTAAAGATAGTAGATCTTTTTTGTAGAACAATTTAAGCGCGTAACGGCGAGCAATACACATAATACACGCATCCGAGTGTTGCCGTGATCGTTGCGAGACAACTGATGTGCTGTGCACGGCAGCCTTGTGGTGCTGCCCCTACAAGGTGCAAGTTCCGAGAATATTTATCAGTATACGATTGATTGTATTATAGACGCGCGTCTCGCTGGCGCGAACGGAGGTTCGGTGTCACGAACGAATCAACTAGATCTAGATTAGATTATAGCTACTATAGTGCGTAGATATGATAATTTATATAAATGAATCGCATAATGAGGAAGAGATATTATATTCGAGTGTATTTTCGTCTCTTTTTATTATAAAAAAAGCTTCGTATGAAATAAAGATGAAAATTTTGTTACTCGACGCTTTTCTGATTATCCCACTTCCCACACATTAGGATGTAAATGAGGAGGCACGTGCTTTTCCAAATTTGAATAAGTCTTGTATATTTTACAAAGTAAATAGAATATAAACAATCTTTAAAATCGTTTGAAAACGCAAGAGTACGAGTCTCATTGGTGAACAATCACTTTGTTTTTTTTTTTCATATAATATGTATATTATAAAGTATACGATATCAACAGGACAACTTGGCGCGTATTCATTTAATTATATCCGAGACCTTGAAAAATGTACGATCATGGCCTGCGTCACATCTCTTTCTCTCGCCACTCTTTCTTTCTCTCTCCTTTCTATCAGTTTCTCTTTAATGTTTGCCTAACGAGATCAATAACTGTGCTTCACTTCTTTGTTCACTTATATATAATCGAGATATGGCCAGTCCCACGAAACTCTCATCACGCGAGAAAGATCATCCTTCGTTTATCGCTCGTCCCGTCGCATATATATATATATTAGCACTATATGGAAGAGTAAGGTACAACGCAATAGTGTCGAACAAAGTTTACACACGATAAGAGTATATCGAAGTATCGAATCATCGCCGACGAAACGAAGCGCAGCTCTAGCGTTCAATAGGAGTGACCAGATCTACTTAAACATCGTACAATTCTTTCTCTCTCTACATATCGTAATATAATCAGTTCCTTCAATATACAGCACATACACTCGCATCTCACATAATCGCACATACTCGCTACATGTGTTTTATTTATTTTTTGTTGTTTTTTTTTTGTTCGTTTTGTGTATACCGTTTAGAATACGCTCCTCTATAACGTGTGTAACCGACGATTATCCAGGCGCGCGCGCAGGAGTAAATGAGTGTAAGGGGGTATGGTATGGTTGGGCAGTAGTAGCATTGTAGTTTCGTTTGTTTATCGCATACATCATATCTCGTGTGTGTATTTTTGTTTGGCTCTTGTCTTTGGTATAACGATGAATTGTATTATTATTATTTTATTTTATTTTTTTTATTTACACCGCGATGACAAAGTCGCGAAGGTTCCTTTGGCCGGCGCGGTCGACGTGCTGCTGCTGCTGCTGCTCGTTGTACTCTGGGTCGGTCAATTCAAGCGCGTCGGAGAACCCCGAGGGTGGATCCAGCTTGGGGACGAACATGTTGTGGCCTGGTCCGTCACGCTCCGGGACGAGAGGGCCCGACTGGTGCTTGGGATGGCCAGGCCCCCCGTGTTGCTGGTGCCCGGGCCCGGATGGTGCTGTTGCTGACCCACTGATGAGCTGGTTTGACCTGGCCTCCTCGCCGGTATAACGCGCCAGCTGTAGCATCCTGCGCGGCAAATTCAAAAGTCAGTGTTTTGTTTGAGTGAAATATGAACAAATATTGACTCACTTGGGTCTTCCCCTTCCAGGAAACGATTTTCTCTCAAAAATCGGTGAGGGTTCTGTAGACGTGCTAGATTCTGGTCCATGGTACAAGAAGTCTGCAAACACACGACAATTATGAATTACCGTCGACACCTCGGTGCTAGCTTTCGTTTTCAAAGTATACAATACATGGAAACTACTGTATATAGTGAGGAGACTCTATATTGCAACAGCGATCGTTCGTTCAATCGACGCTGAACATTTTTATTCATTCTACAATCGCAAGTCCTGCATCGATTTTCGCGAATGGAAACACAGAGGTGATTAGATGACAGCCAATCGTTAAATCATCATCACTCGTGAGCGCTCTGCATTATACATCATAGAAAGGGGGTGTGAAATGACGCTATAAAGTACAAAAAAAAAAATTGAAATACACAACTCGATCAACCAAAATGAAATGTACATAGCTGCGATCGAAGTTCCGATTGAGCGAAATTTCGCGATTAAGTACACACGAACGAGCACGCATATAAATCAGAGCCAATACGAGAAAGCAATTTAGCCTCGCGTGACAAGTCATTCAAAAAAATGAGCCAGCTCATTTCGATATACATCGTACGATATGGGTCAATTTATTTGCTCTCGTCCACTTGACTCGGAACTTGGATCTGCACGCGCGCACCGCGATCAGGAGATAGATTTCAGAGAATGAGAGATAGACAGGGACATATACACGTTTCAACAAGTTTATAAAAGCAGTCTATATAAAAGTGAGAAGAACAAAGGGGGTAGAGTTAGAGAGAGATAGGATGAGAAAGAGAGAAAAAACGTAAGAGTGAATTGCGTACTGTGAACGCGCGCATCGGCCGCAGAGGCCGAGTGATGGGAATCGACGAGGTGATTGGAAGACTCGGTTCGGCTGCTGGTCCCGACTTCCGTGTCGCTGTCCGAGCCCAGGGTGTCGTACTCCTCCGACTCGGACTTGCCCTGACTCGTCTTGTGCGCTGCTTTATGCAACGGCGCAGAGGACGAGCGGCCCCCGCGCACCTTAGCGTACCGGTTGCAATCCGACTGCAATCAGACGGAGATTTTTTTTGTTTTTTTTTTCTGGTCTTATAATTTTGACTTCCTCACTCTCTTTTTCTTTTACTTCTGGGACACTGATTGGTCATAATTGATAGATCTGTTTGTTTTCTGTTGATGGAGACCCCCCGAGCTATAGCTATCGACATTCCGAATGATCATTCCTTGTTTGCTAGGAGCTCGCGTGATGTGCGAGAATTCACTGAATGATCGTTCGAAATTCTGACACCCACCCCCGCTATGAAAAAATATTCACTACTTTTACTCAATTAGATTTTTCATTGAAAGGATGTAATATATGCGTTTAAGAAAATTGTGAAAGTTGTATCGATGAGTAATCACACAAAGAATTAAACAACTTATTACGGTATCCGTTATCACACAAAACATATAATATGCGAATTCGATTCGATAGTATACAAGTAAAAAATATATACATTTCACAATTCCTTAGAACAAATAATAACAGAATCAATAACGCAACACATTCAGTTGTAACTGCTACAGCGAAACTTTGACTAATGTATAAATACTTTTTCAAAATGTAATAATAAAAAAAATCTTATAACAAAGCTGCGTAAATATACGTGTGTGAAACAAAATTTAAGCATCGATACACGACAAAACTCAAACTGATAAAGCATTGAAAAATCCAATTGATACAACGAGTTTTTTTAAATCAATATACTCTAATTCGCAAAAACTGATTTTCATATACTGCGCATATCATATAACATGGCGAGACGGAATGCGTGCTTCCCCGGGAAGTATACGTATATGTACAATTAATTTCGCCGAGGAGGGTTTGCGATACACAAAAAACAAACGGCGCAACTTTGCTGTACTGCGAGAGAGAGAGAGAGAGAACCGAAGTTAATGGAGCGGACCAGCAGTCGCAGCGACCGAGGAGTCAGAAAAAGAGACAGATAGAGAAAGAGAGAAGTAGAGAGTAGAATAGTCAAAGAAGAAAGAAAGAAAGAGAGTCGGAGTTTCGTGTGTATATACCTCTTCGAATGGATTATTCTCGAATCGCGGCGAGAATCGCTTTGCGCGCGTGAATCTACATTATTTTTTGCGGGGCTGAGCGTCGGGACCAGTGAGTATATACGTGTGTGTCTCTGTATGTGTGTACTTAAACATGTATATGCGGCTGTGTGTACGTGTGGAAGTGATTTATCGAGATATACGTTTTCTGCGCAAATGGATATACGTGCTGCTCTCGAGAGTCGGAGATTTATGCTTCTGAATTTTTTACACTCGCCCTAAAACGCTTCTTCTTGCGCTTTGGTCTTTCGCTTCCGATGGACGCGGGCGCGTCGGATCGGCGGTTTTATATCAAAGAGTGAGTGTTTTGCGTTAATTAGGTTGCTTTTTTTCTTTTCCTTTTTTTTTTTTTGTAGGCGAGACGAAGCTTGGTGTGCGTGACACATGTGCGAATATATACTGGGTAAGCATGCTGACTGCGGAAATTAAATACATCTGTGACTTCAGCTGCTAAGAAGGCGAAGAATCGCTTTGACGGATCGTCTGCGTTTTTCTAAATCGTCGAGAATGTTCCATTTAAAATCTATTCAGCAAAGTCTCGATTAAGAAGAGACTAAAAGTATTTATAAGAGAGAAATATGTATAGATTAAAGATAAATTTATTATGTACTGTTACTTAATTTTTGCGGGAATATTTAAACAGTTAACAAGAAGATTGTCTCGACATCTTTTTGTACTTATTTTAGTTTTTAAGTTTAGTTTCTAAGTTTTTTTTTTATATACCATCCCTATGTACAGACAACTAAGTTTGTCTCTATAGGATGTCTTTTTACAAGACATATGTATATGGTCTAAATAAATAAACAAATAAAAAATAAATAAATAAATAAATAAATCTTGGTTCAAATGTCAAAGTGACAGTCTGACACAATAGATGTTACTACTGAAAAAAATGCTCAGATGGTTTCCATTCAATCATTACAACTCCGTCAAAGCGACTATCTCCAAGTCGTCACAGTAGTCCACCCAGAAAAAACAAAAACAAAAATAAACAATAATCCAGAGCAGCGAGCTGTAAGTATAGTACAGGAGAGTAGGTAAACGAGAGCATGCGTCCGCTTTGTCGGCAAGTGAGATCACGGCTTCGCCAGCCGTCGCCGATACATCGCGTCGCTTTTTTCTTATCTCGCGTGATCGCGTCTGATATCCAGAACGTTACCTCTCTCAGCTGGAGTGTGTCGGCGGCGGTAAGCCTTGGGTCATGGTAGACGAAGGTCTGGAGAGGTGCAGCCGAGTCGCAACGGCTGTCGCCGCCTGCGGGCACGCTCTCCTTCAGCTGGAACGTAGCGTAAGGGTAGATGTCCTCGGAATACTCTGAAAAAGGTAAGAAAGCACGACAGGCCGTGCGGAGGGTTGTTTAGGCTGATGTTCGACGTGAGGGATGATGATGAGCTACGATCAATGATGGTGAGGCGCTTTTGATGATTCTTGTGTTATTGAATTTTTCGCAGAGACTCGTGCCCCTCGGTGATTTAAATATTCAAAGCTAACGCGTGATGGAAAACGCGTTTGGGAATAGGTTTCCCTGGCTCCCATAACGTCTCATTTGCCTTAAAACGCGACACTTCTAACTTGCAGGATGTTCGCGGCGGAGAGTAGCGCGAGTTCCCAAGTGTCATATTCCGCTGCGGTGAGAAAGTTTCGGCGAGAGAGGATTAAAACGCCATAAATCTTCGTCAGGAAAAATAATCTTTTACCGTGGCGCGATGCATTTTCCGGCATGACTTTGTTGGAATAATAAACTTTGTTATGTTAAAAATACGAAAGTAGCGTCGCGTAATTAGAAAGAAATGTTGCAAAATTTAATTAAAATGAATGGCGGCGTGGTGACGATGAAGATGAAAATGATATTGTGATGCCAAACCAAAGGGTAAATCCTCTCGAAAGCCAGTGTACAGCGGTAATAACAATAACAGTAATAATAATAATAATAATAATGGCATGAAATGGAAATGCAATGAAGAGTTACCTGGTATCCTTTCCAACGTACCCATCTCGTGTATAGGCGACCGCAGAGGCTTGCGCACGGTCGCGTAATACTGCTCTCGCTGCTCCATGTTTTGCTTATTATCTAATGCTGCGGCCGTCTGCGCGTCGTGGAGGCTCCCTAAGTCACCCATCAAAGGCCCTACGTTAATTAACAGTAATTCTAGTTAAGCAGCAGCTACTCTCATAGCTATGCGCTTCTCTTCCTCTCTCACTCTATTACTATTATTCTCATATAAACGCGTGTATGATACTGTTTGCTTTTACTCGGACTCCGACTTTAAGTCTTTTTTTGTTTGCTTCGCGCGATGACAATTCGTTTACAGTGGCCGAGTTTCGCTTTGTTTTTGCTCGTTCGAAGGACGCGTTCTTTAGTTCCGAGAAAAGATTTGTAATTATTTGTTACTGCTCACTTGTGTAAGTAGATTAACTTTGTTTTTATAACACGTGTAAAGTTATATTTCGCGATAGAGATCGCTCTACTTTACCGCGGGTTTCCTTTTATTACGAGGCTGCTCCGAAACAAACTTTTGCCGCGAAAGGAAAAAGAGCTCGCGATGTATAAACTTTGACGATAATAGCCTTATCTTGTTAAGATGAATGATGCAGTTCGACAGTAAACAAGGTAAGCCAGATCGCATCTTAAACGTAATCTTTGCATTAAGATAACATCGCTCGCAACGCGGGCTTTATTGTATGCCGGTCCTGAGTTACGTAAATCAAAACTTTATAGAGCACCATGAGGTAATAAACAAGTTTACGCCGTAGTGAACTAATACAGCGCGCAGAGCCTTGTGGAAGCTGAAGCGTACGGAAGGTAACTATTTTATAACTCGCTTTTTATGAGGATAATCAACGTAATCAAACTCCGCGTTTGTATGTTTTCTATCAAAAGCGCTGTCCTGACTAAATCAAGTATTATGCAACGTTCTATCGGTTCTGTGGCATTTTTTCATCCAACAACAGATATTTAATTCCTCTATTGTGAGTAAAAGTTTCAATCTCAATTAAAGGAGAAAAAAATACACTACCAGGCTACCTACAGATTGTAAGCCGGTAAACTTTGAATCACCAACATTTTTTCCTCTTGTACGAAACATTTCACTTTTAATTAGCCCTAAGTACCTTACAAATACACCGGCTTATTTTCATAATAAACTTTTGACTACAACGAAACAACTAACTACATTAATAAGTGTACTATTATGCTCTAGAAGCTGTACATATGATGGACTCCTCACCGTGCTTACTTTTTCGAAAGCAGTAAAACACTGCGCCAGCCGCGACGATGACTGCGAACGAGCTGAGCACCAGGGGGAGGATTAGCTTGATGTCCGCGTAGACCGGTGTGTGCTGGGGTATGAATCTGTCGACGTCGAGGGCAGGCACTGTGGAACTGCTATGTAACTGTAACGTCGTGATTTTATATTCGGCGAGGGATGAGCCAGCGTTGTTGTGCGCCCTTATACGAATCTCGTAAGTCGTGCCTGGCTGCAATTCGCTCAGCGTATACGACTTTTGCACCTGGTGAATTTTTAAAATTACATACGGTTGATCGTTTTATTTCAAATAAAAAACAGGTACATAATCCTAACCTCGATATTGTTCGAAACGAAGGTCCAAAGTTCCTCGCCACTCCTCTTGTACTCCAGCTCAAAATACGTGATCGGGCAGCCTCCATCGTTCCAGGTCTGTAAATGCAGAGTGATCCACGATACGTTGACGGTGATGAATTTTTCGCCTCCGTTGGCCGGAGAATCATCTGGTTTGCTGCCCTCCGTCATCGCCTTGACGATCTCGCTGGGTGAACCCATACCGATGCGATTGTAAGCGGTGAGGTAGATCTGATAGTTGGTGCCGCACCACAGCTGCGACAGCTGGTAGCTGTTGCTCTTGTGCGACAGCTTGATCTCTTCCCATTCGCCAAACTCGCGCTTGAAGTGCAGGATGTAGCCGCGTATCGGCGCACCACCGTCGTCGCCGTTTTTCCACTGCACGTTTATCGAGTTGCTCGTCGCGCTCGTTGCGTGCAGTAATGGTGCAGCTGGTGGCACTGTCGAGCGAATTTTCAAAGTCAATATTTCATAGTCATGATAGAGTCGTTTTAGGTATAGATAAACTACGGGTATTGATTACCTTGTACAGTCAATCGATGCGTAATCTTGTCGGAGCCGTAGCGATTCTCGACGAAGCACGTATAATTGCCGCTGTCTTCCCTGTGCAGATCTCGGATCTGCAGCGAGCCGTCATTCTCGAGAGTTACCCTCGACGAGGCTCCGAACCTAATAACTTGACCCCATTGTTTCCACGTCACCGTCGGCTCGGGCTTGCCGACCCTTTGACAAGGCAACATCACGTCCTGCTTCCACGGCACCACGAGAATCTGACCGAACGAGTAGATGGCCGCCCGTACTGTTACGATGCAAAAGAATCGATTATATTTTAAAAATAATCGACATCTTCATTCTTTTCATAATAAAATTCACTGCATACATAAATGAACACGTAAAGAAACTGTGTCACCGAAACTACCGCTGAAATATTCAAAAGGATAACGATACGACCTTGATATAAAACCATCCCTCCAAAAATATCCCCAACGTGGATATGTGACAAACGGGCATCAAGCTTCCGACCGCACGAGTTCGGTCGTTCATAAAAAGCCACTTAATCCCTCCGCAGATAAAAGGCCAGCTCCATATAACAAAGCGAAAGTGCGAACGCAAGCTCGTAAAACTCATACCTTCGCTGGACGGCGAGACGAGAATGGAAGGCGTGCGCGGCCCGTCACCAACTGCCGTCACAGCGGCAATGTTGAACTCGTACTGATTCTTTTTGTGCAGGTTCTCGGCGAGGTAGAACGTCTTGTGAGGTGGCAGATTACGCGTGAACCACTTGCCGTCAGGGCCGTCAGGACCTACTGGTCGTACGTGTACGCTGTACGAAGTGATGATACCGTTGCTACGAAGCGGCGGCTGCCAGGAGACTATTATCGAGGTCGCCGACGAAGCCACTGCCTTGATGCCCGCGGGTACCTCCGGCCTGTCCTCCTCCGTGACGCAGTAAAGCGGAGCTGACGGTATGCCGTCGCCAGCTCGGGTGTAAGCCGATACCTGATGTAACGATCGATGATCGAAGTAGTCGCAATAAATTTATCGAAAGGATAGAATAAAATGATGCGCTACTGACCTGCACCGAGTAATTGGTGTGCTTCTCAAGACTGGTCAATGAAACGATGAGCGCAGTCGTGGTCTTGGTTTCGACCTTGGTGCTGTCGGTGAGCGCGTTCATATTCTCATACATGACCTTGTAGCCTTTGAGGATGCCGTTGAGACTGGAATTGGGCGGTGGGTCCCAGGTCACCTGCAACGACTGCGACGTCAAAGGTGTGCACCTCACGTCCTGCGGTGGACTCGACGGAACTGCAAGTGAAAACGGTAAGTGTGTGTCAGACTTGTACACTTTCGTTTCTTCGATGTTCTCGATAATGTACTTACCGTCTTCGAGGGTCTGAGCAACGACCTCCGGTGTCATGGGACCAGCGCCGAGGGCATTGTAAGCCTGAACGACGATGCTATAGCGCGTGTACTTTTTCAAGTTCGTCAATTGACACTGTCGCCCCGGTATCGCTGTTCTCGCCAAGCCCAGGACTATGCTCGCCGTCGAGATTCGGCCTTCCACCGTTCGATACATGTACTCCGCTCCGTGTCTGAGTTCGTCAAAGAGAATATCAATTATGACAAAAAGTTTACCATCGATCAAAAAGTAATAAGGTCCTCTGTGAATATTGAAAAAGCTTTTAGAGATAATTACGCGAGCACGTAAGTTTAACAAAGAAAAATTTCAGAACCGAATTTCCGAAAGCTCGAGCTCTCAACTTTACTCATTCACGAATTCAAAAGCACTTTCCGAAACTCCGAAGAGAAGCTGGAGAGTTAAAGAAAAAGCATTGAAACGAAAGGTAAGTCCCTCGTCAAACATTAATAGCAAAAAAATTAAATCCCCCCCTAAATCATATTTCACTGATTCGAAGCACAACAAACAGGGTTATTTATTATTATTTTACCGTTGCTCTTTGTAGCCGACGTGGTAGCCGAGAATCTCGCCGTTCCATAAATCATCGACCGGCGGATCCCACGTTACCTTCAATTCCGTCGAACTGACAGGCTCGACTTTGAGATTCTTCGGTGGTCCGCCGGGCGTCTCGCCCTCCGTCATCGCGTCTAAAATCTGCGAAGCAGTTTACAACCCTTGGCGTTATACACATCAAGAAGCGAGAGCGTGTCTCGTGCGCTACACGCTATGAGGTGATTTATAGGCGTTGCGAGGCTATCTTGTGCTGCTTCGACTGAGAGAGATTGATATTAATTTTTCAAGTCGGGTATAGATCGACTTGTAAAAACTGCAAGTTTCAGTGTTTTGAATTCTTAATGCATTACAAAAATTTGTTGCCCTCCGTAATCGAGTTATGGACTGTTATGATAAAAAGTTTGACGTCGATGCGACAAGAGCGTCTATAAAAACAACTTTAAACTTTGCAAGCGAGTTTACATCAAACACCGCAATTTTCTCATAAATACGGTTATCGACTGCGTGTGCTCGATAAAAAATAAGCGTAAAAAGCTACCCCGTGGTCGTTTCATTCGCTAGTACTGCAGTCACTCTTTGACGGAAAATTATTAAGAAACGACCTGGCTCCCCTTCCAGTCTCAGCGAAATATTAATCAGCCAGATAGCCTCGCTGGAAATGCACAAGCCAGCAAAACAGACGGAGAGTAAGAGAGAGAGAGAGAGAGAGAGAAAGGACAGGTAGGCAGAAAATGTGCTGGTCGTTGTATACGTACGTCGCTGGGTTGACTCCTGCCAAGTTCGTTCTCGGCGAAAATGCGAAATTGATATGTAACCGCCGGTCGGAGGCCGCTTATGTGGGCGTGCTCCTGGCTCCCGGGTACCGTAGTGTGAAACGTATGGTCGTGCCAAACTTCTGCACAGGCAAGTTATCAAACTATTCAATATCTCTTTCCGGCACCGGTAGAGAGAGAGAGCTACTCCGACGTTATACCCGAGTTTAACGATCGCGCACTACTTCACTGTATATATAGGTGTATATATTTATGCCAATAATTTACGAGCGCAGCTGTGTGGAAGAAACGCCGCCGTGTGGCTCTATTATGCTGCTGCGAGAGCGAGTTTTATCAACAAATTGAGAGCTGCGCTGTTCTAGTCAATTAAAAGTTTTTAGGATAAGCCGCCACCGGGTTGGCTGGAATTTAATGGAGCTGATAAATTATCAATGGGAGTCCTTGTGTAATCGAAAATTGATTATTCATTCGGCTCTCCGATTGTGTTCGACGTATCAAAGGGATATTCGCACAAACTATTCAACGGTTCGGTAATTCCAACATTAATCGAAACGTATAATTGTAACTATACCTGACTCGGTTTTATACTCGATGATGTACTGAGTGATCGGGCTGTTGCCATCCTGACTACTGCTCCAACCAAGCTTTATATAACGACTGCCCTTCTCTTTAACGCGCAGATTTCTCGGAAAATCCGGAGGCTCTGCGAACGTATCAATAAAATTACAGCGTCACACGACAGAATACCCGACGCAGCGACAATAGGTACGCCTACCTTGAATGTACAGATGTATCGTCATCTCGTCCCTTCCGTAGGCATTGCTGGCGATGCAAAAGTACCGGTCGCTGTCTTCCCTCGTCGTACCGAGAAGACCAAGGGTAGAGACGACACCGTCGGTGGTGTTCTGCTCCTTGACCATGTACCGGTAGTCCGTGACAGCTGGTTCGAGTTGAGATCCGGCTTTGCGCCAGACGATCTTTAACGGGTGATCACCCTTGGCTTCACAGCGCAGAGATGTATTGGAGCCGAGGCGAGCCGTTCGGTTTTCGTGCTTCACCGGGAAGTGCGCCGGGGCTGTGAGAGAAAAAAGTTTTTATTTTAATTATTTTCGTATCGCAGTATAGTGAAATGAACAAATTCCATTGTGTTATATATTCCCGCTTTTATAGAGGCGCACTTTTATCATCCCAATATTTCATAGGTACGCTTTTATATCGGCTCTGGAAAATGAATACATTGAAAAATATCCCAATAAATCAACCGGCTATATTTTTCCACCTATACTGCTTTTAATCCAAAAATCGTAACAATCGATAATAAAATCCAAATATAATCCTCACCATTGACAGTAAGGTAGACCACCTTGCTCAATCCAGCTCCAATCCCATTGACAGCCTCGCAGAGATAATACCCCTCGTGATCCTCCTGTACTCTGGCAAAGACCAAAGAGCCATTCGAATGAATCTTGGGATCGTGGCTGTGCTCGTGTCCGGCGATGTCCTTGTAGTCGCCAGGTTTGCTGCCGCTAGCCTTACGCCAGGTGACGCTTGGCGGCGGGAAACCGTCTGCGTGGCAGTGAAGGATCAGCTTTGACATACCCTCTGGCGCGTGAACGTCCTGCGGCTCCATCAGCCATCGTGGGGGTACTGTATGTGGTTAGGAGGAATGGGAGAATGGGGTATGCAAAAGAGACGAGTTAGTACGAGACAATTGAGTTTGGTGGTTTGCAGTGGAAACGTCTTTCGTTCAATTTTAGCGAGTTAATTTCGATTTTGTAATTCAACGCGTTTGATGGTTACGCAGACGTTTTCACTGGTGATTTTCTATGGAAAATACTGATGAAATTATATCGTGAGCGTAGAACGCAAAAAACAAAGAACAGAAATCAGTGCTGTGCAGACATTTTTTTACCCAGTGATTAAATATTGATATATAAATTGTACAAATGGTGCGCCGTGAAACTGTGCGTGAAATACAGAGACTTTTTGATTATCGAAAATTGCGATTTTTTTTTTAACAACTGGTGGTGTATACTGTGCTGTAATGGTGTAATTTTGTGCAGATCAAAGTACATGTGATGTTCTCTCACCAATTATTACCGGCGCCGGGCAAAAAAATACTTTATACATCGAAGCGTGTGGCGTATCAATTGCGAGCAACAAACAGAATTTAATTAAACGTAAATACAATGAATATTCCCCGACGGTCTTCCGTATCGAATATCGAATTCATTTTCAGCAAAAAGTGTGATTTTATTTTAAGAAATCAACCGTAAATATTTCTTGCAAACAAACACCGCAAACCAAAAATGATATTACAAATTAAATAAAAAAAAAAAAAATATATCAATTTCCCCGCGGAATCAATACCCACATAAAACAGCGTACGATCCTCGCGCGAATGATTAACGCGGCCTCTCTCGGCGAAACAAAATCCTCCAAGCGTAACTCAATACTATAGCTGTGAACAACAGAACAAAAAGCGCGCGAATTTTTGAAAAAACCATCGAAGCGTATCCTCAACTGTGCGCGAATAATTCGCGTGCGCTCGCTCGTAATAATTCCCTCGGAGCATTAAAGCGAGAGCGAAGCAGCAGCAGCAGCGTAAACACACGCATACATATATATATACATCGGTGAGAGCCGGTAATTATCGTGGAGAATATGTGCTTGTGCGTGGGTGCATATAGAGAAAGAGTGAGTGCATTTCAAAGTGGCATCATACATATATACACACACACACATGGTAGTGAGTGAGAAAGGATAAACGGGGGAGGGAGGATGGAGATCTCTTTTGTGCAGAGGTCGTAGTGGTGGTGCTCCAGATTAGCCGTGGACGATCACAAATCACTGCTGGCTTCGATTCTATCGAACAAAGCCCTCTCCGACGATGCATACATTCTCCGGTGCGGCGTGTGTATGTGTGTGCAGCGAAAATCCGTGCAGTGTGCGACACATCACAGTGGGTGCGAGAGAAAGAGAATTCCGCAGTATATAAGTGAATATGGTGCTGCGAGAGAACTTTTGCCTTTCCTATATGCTTTCTTTGATTTCTTGGAAATTAGGATCATTGAGGAAGAGGATTTAATGCTTGACGCTGCTTCTACGACAATCGAAAGCAAAGAAAGCGAACAGCATCAGCATCTCCTCGACAAGTATACTATGCAGTAGTGCTCGAAAAACTGTGCGCATATAAATTAGCGAAGAATCGATGCTCCTCTTCTCGCGGAAAAAAAAATTACCGCGAACGACGAGCTCGGCAGTATGTGAGACTTCGGCTACAGAATTGCGCGCGTGGCAGGTGTAGTTCCCCGTGTGATTGGCAGCGACACGCTCGATCATGATCGTGCTGGAATGCCCGTACATGTTGTTGACAGTGAGGCCAGCCGGTGTCTGCTGATGCTGCTGCGGTTGGCTCCCGTAGCGACTGCCACCGAACGAATTGTCGGAACTTTGGATGAGCTGGCCATCTTTGGACCAGCTGATCACGAAGGGCGCGTCACCCATGTCAACCATGCAGGTCACTTGGGCGCGCACACCCTCCGAGAGGTCCTCGTTAAAGTGGAACGGCGCGATCCGAGGTGGCACTGAATCAAAGCAGAGACAAGAGAGGCGCTCGGATTAGAGGCTGTCGTCGTGAGATTAGAGGATTCGACTCCGAGGGTATGTATTTTCTTTCTCCATCTGCTACTGCTGCTGGATGATGATGCGACGATGACGACGAGGATTCGCTCCAGACTTTAATAGAGGAGGATCTGGGTTGGAGAAGCGACGTACGCAGCGAAATTTGTGCAGAGCTTTTTCCTTAGAAAGTTGTTCTACTTTTGTCATAATGATCAGTTGTTACGATCATGCTGCGCACACCTTTGCGCTGCGTAAGCGCAACGGAAGTATCTTACGTGTCTAACAAATGATTGAAAATTTTCAGAGTATCAACTGTGTGGTATATCGTGTGCTGATCCATGTTTGTAGTATGTACTGTGGTATAGTGGGTCCATGCAGAGTAGTCGCATCCTGTGGTGTAAACAAAAAGAGTTTATACATTGTCATGGGAAAAGGGTCTCCGAGGTCTCCGAGAAGGGAGAACCGTGTACCGCGAGTATTTAGAAAAAGCGCGTATGATTGGTCGGAGGCCCGTAGGCTAGTATACGCGCCGACTGTTTGGAAATAATTCGGGCTGCAGGTGTAGCCTATACCGTATCCGCAGAGATTGCTCTACGCTTTCTCTTGTACAATATACACACGCGTACATATGCAGCGGTAGTCGTCTGCTTTTGGTTGTCGGAGCGCAACACACATATATACACACGTGACGTGAGCAGCGCAAAAAACGAGGGGGAAAAAAGCCAGCAACAGCAGCACCTTTGAGCCCGAACAAAGCCCGCGAGTTTTGATTTGTTTTCCATTGCTGCTACTGCTGGTTTCTCTCTCTCTCTCTCTCTCTCTCTCTCACTTTTTCGCTCTGCTCTCTACACTGCGTGTAGAGTATAGTATGCCGCTATGCTTTTTAATACCCGTGGAATATGAGCGGACATTGTTTGCTCGCTTGCGCGTTCGGAGAATAACAAAATACGCCCGGCCGATTTGTCCTACCCTCTCTCACTCTCTCGCCGGTGAACGTACATAACAGTTTGTTAATCAAGCTGGCATGCGAGAGCTCACGAGCAAGGGAGAGAGAGAGAGAGAGAGAGAGAGCAGCTCGGGTTAAGCATTGTGTGTAACCGAATTTTTGGAGGCTTTTGTTTGTCGACGCGACGCTTTTTATTGTAGTTTTGATACGCGGCCGACCGGATTATAATTCACCACTGGAAAATCGTATTTGTTATCGTGCGTCGACACGTGACACTGAAACTACACAATCTTCTGTTTTGTCTGTCTGCTCTATGCAATTCGCTAATTTTTTTCCCCTGCATCCCTCGCGACATCATGAACAATCTCTCCGTACCGTGAACGAGCAGTCTCTCAGTGCGCGAAGCTTTGGCGGCGGAATTGCTCGCCTCGCACGTGTAGTTGCCGTTGTGGACGGGTGACGCGCTCGATATCCTTAGAGCAAGATCGTACTCGCTGATCTGGCTAGTCACGACATCCAGATCGCGGTACGAACTCAATGGCATGCCGTCCTTCTTCCAGACAATCTTCACCGGCGAGTCGCCTTCGCTGACGACGCAGGTCACGTGGACCCGCGTGCCTGACTGGATGTTTCCCGGAAAGCTAAACGACTCGATTTTCGGAGGTACTGCAAAGACACACAGAGACACACACGTGATGGGTGTGGTTATACAGTGGGGTAACAGATCGTCTTGGCCGAGCGTCGATTTGAAATGATTCGGTGTGCGCTTATGTATATACCGTAAGTAGAAAAGCTCGGGTTTAGCCGGACACCGAAGCAATCAAGACGACGCTGGGCCATAAAAAATTCAGCGACTCCACGGCTGCAAAGTCATAAATCAAGGAGAGCTGCGTTCCAGCGCACGAGTTATCTATGTAGATGTAAGCCGCTCAGCCAGTCGCCGCTGCGGGAACCTGTTGCGGCGTCTAAACTTCCGGAAAACTTTTGTCTCCTTCAGAAACACTGGAAAGAAGTTGTTCTCCTCCTTCTTGAGAGCAAGAGAGTGTTATATATCGGAGGGATAATCGAGTGACACGTACCTTTGACCTCGATGTGCACAGTTTGCGAGTCGAACCTTCCTTGCTGGTTGCGAGCGGTGCAGGTGTAGGCTCCACGATCGGTGTTACTGTCGACCTGGTGAAGCGTGAGTGTACCGTTGGCCGAGACCTCTTGCCGCCTACTCGTCGGCAGAACTTGCCCGTCTGCGAAAGTCCGAAAAAGGAAAAAAGAGGGATATACATTCGATTACAGCTAGCACAAACTTCTTCTTCTTCTTCTTCTTCTTCTTCTACTTTTGGGGAGCGAGTAACATCGTAAGGCTCTCTCGAAAGTTCAAAGCTACGTGTACGCGTTTATACGTATGTTTCGAGCGAGCGAGAGAGAATGGGAACATCCCGGACGTGCTCGGCTGTATATTCGGGAGAGATCGATGCACCGGCTGCTAATTTCGGTACCGGGAACTTTCGGCTACTTTAACTTTGATACGTGCGGATCCGTAACGAATGCACTTTAAGCCAAAAAAGCATAAATAATGCATCAATACTGCATACCCTTCTCCCAGACGATACTGCTGATAGGGAATCCGGCGACGGGGCACTTGATGACGGTCGTCTCTCCGGCGACAGCAGCGTACTTGCCCATGGGCCTGACGTGCGGTGGTCCATAGATGTTGAGCCTAGCTCCGTGGTGTATGGTACCACCTCGATTGACAGCCGAGCAGCGATACTCTCCGCCATCGTCTACGCGCACCGAGCTGATGTTCACGTGGGAGATCACGTCTCCGTGGACCGTCACATACTGACCGATCATGAACCTGAAAGTCAAAGTCGTGGGTGTGAACGAGCTTATTCATATACCTAGAGGAAAAAGAGAAAAAAAGAAAATATTTTATGTACCTGTCGTTCTGGGGCAAAGGAAAGCCATCGAGAGTCCAGGCGAAGTGCGGCGTTGGATTACCCGTGGCGATGCACTTGAGGGACACCGAAGGTCCCGGCTGTATAGTCTGCTCGATGAACTTGTAAACTAGTTGGGGCGCCGCATCTGAATACGTAAGAGCTTGCGTTATAACCTTCTCTCTCTCTCTCGGCTCTCTGTCGTTCAATATATGCAAGGGCGTATAACGTTACAGCGGCAAGAAGCGTTACCGAGCAGTTAATAATCCATAACGTTTCGCCTCGTTATCCGCTGACGTGTAGTTACTTGCTACTTAATACGGTACAGGTATATAGGCTGGAGTCGTTTTTGGGATAAAGTTCGTGCATCGCCTCTATGGACTGTTATACCTATACGTAATAATTTCCAAGTGGAGCGTGAACCGATACCACGAGTGTAAACCGAGTAATAATCGCTACGTCAACATGAGGAAAAGCTAATTAGTAAACTATACATCGTTGCATACAACGCCGCAACGTGAAACCATCAGAACGTGCTGATGTGCCGGTTATAAAGTCCTTATTTTCTATAACCAGTCCGATCAGTAACGAACAACAGCGAAACCGATATTACATACCGCTTACGCAACGGATTATACGTCACTCTCCGATCATCGCCATCATCATCCCCGGTTATAATCAAGTAAAGCCCTCGGGCACGAATCGTATCTATTTTTTCCAAGTTTTCCTGGGCACACAGGAATAACGGAATCCTGTATTATGCAGCAGCGGCAGCAAACTCGAGTTGCCCGGGCATTTGCGTTTCACGCAACATTTGCATGACAAGACCTCCCTCTGACGCTGGTGTGCTGGAGTAGAGTACAGCAGTAGGGAGAACAATCGATCTGCGGTTTGACGCCCCGGACTCGGATGCTTCTCGTTGCGGGGGTAGAGAGGAGAGGCAGAGAGAGAGAGAGAGAGAGAGAGAGGTCGACGGTCGTCCGGCCTAGTGAATTAACCCCAAATTATACGGCCGACAATAAACCGCAGCGGCAAGTTTGCCTCTGGCGTAAATCAGGCCGCGGCGCATATAGCCACGCCCGCGCGTATACCATTATCGCCTGTCGATATAAATTATACCGTTGGATTGCTATAGCTCTGCTGAGTGTGTGTCTCTCTTATCTATATATACTGTGGAACGTGTTCTTTCGAAGATTGTTATTTATGGAAGTGAGGTGAGGGAAAAGAAGGATTCCTGGATGATATTGTATATACACCGCGAATGTTCAGAGCCATCAGTCATCTAGCTCTCTCTCTCTCTCTCTTCCGTATAAAGTTACATAATACAAACTCGTAATACTTTTATTGATACCCGCTAGCGCCGGGATAATAATAAATATGCAAATTCGCTGCGATGTATAGATTGTCGGTGGTGAAACGAGATTATTGCGTAATTGCACTGGTATAATCGATACAAGCGCAGTGCGTTATATCCATAAACCACGGTATTATATGGCTTGTATCCGAGAGGTATGAGGGAATGGGTCAGGTGGGCGGGGAGTTTCTATTAGTCGCAAATTAATACCGCTAGGATTGATCGATCGTACGTCAAAACGTCGTTTCGTTGATGTCGCGTGAGCGCCTGTATATACGTATACCGAACGCTCTATATGCATATTACATCGTGCGTGAGTGAGAGGCTGTGTGTGTATACGTGCGTAAAATCGGCTGGTGTAAGCAGTGTGAGATAGTCAAATCTATATGGTTGTGTAGGTGATAACGCGAATGACGTCGGTAGCTGGGTTTCCATTGGAAATGAGAAATATCATCTTGGTGTGCTGTGTGTGTGGGATAAACTGTCCGGTTGACCTGTATAATTTCAGTAGATGAGAGAGCTAGGTTAAATATTTCGATGACTGCTTTGATAATCTCATACATCGTGGGATGTATGCCGTGTGTTGGAATTACTCGTGCGAATCAATTAATGCGATATGCAAATTATTAACGTCATTAAAATTAATGACGACACGGTATTATCGATTATAAAATTAGTAAAAATAGATATAATCAATGTACCTCCAAGCCTGAGTTCAGCAGTGGCCTGCACCATCTCGTAATCATTCTTGGCGAAGCACTGGTACATGCCCTTGTCATCCCTGGTGATGCTCGATATATGAAGTACCGAGCCTCCGGAACCCTGGATCTTCGTTCTACTGGATGTCCCCTCCCTGATGGGTACGGCATCCTTCGCCCAGGATATCGTCGGCTGTGGCTGTCCCTGTACCGAGCACTGGAACTCCGCGTCCTTTCCCAGGTCCACCGTCACCTGTACAGAGATCACACAAAACCGTCGAGGTAAATCACAATGCTGCAGTCGTAAAGAAACGCGAAAAGCTCTCGTCACGATGACGCCTAGCGTAAAGCTCTCCATGTGATATACACATATACACTCCTCTCGGCATATATTCACATCTCGACGCGGAGGAAGTCACGCTGGCTTCCAGCTAGCGCAGCAGCAGCACCGTTGGAATTTCAATAATGGCTTTGAGGCATCCCCGCATTGCAAGTACAGAGAGGAGCTTCTACAGCCATCGATTAAGCTCGCGCGCGCGTTCGCGTATAGTATGCATAAGCAGAGAGAGAGAGAGAGAGAGAGAGAGAGAGAGAGGAGGGAGGGCTTTGATCCCGCAGAAATCAAATTCGCGCGATATTACGCGGCGGCATAGCTTCCAGCACGTATACATACGCGTACGTGTATGTATATATGTGTATAGAATGAGCAGCAACTCTTAGTCTGAAAGCAGAGGCCACATCATGCTGATTGGCACGGACTGACCTCTCATTCGTTCTATCTCTCTCTCTCTCTTTGGCTCATCCCACTTCGATACTCGAATCCGATTAATTCCCAGCCGCCACGGCTGAGCCCGCGATTCTAAACTCTCATTTCCGGCTCGAGCCTCGATGCAATCTCTCTATCTAGTATACATATACACACACGGATACGCTAGTCTCCGTATACACCTCTAGTATATATACCTTATAGCCTCGGGCTAGAGCTACCACTCGACTATTTTCTTTCCCGCTCGGTGGACTGCTGCTACGCGATAGCGGCTTCTCCTGCAACTCTTTTTTTTTTCCTCTTTCCGCGGTGTGTATGGGTACGTGGAACGTCTACCGCCTGCTTTTGTTTATTTGCGACGCTTATTAGCGCGCGATTTGCGAAGCCCGAAATATTTTTTTTTTCCTCGTGTATATTGTATATAACGCTTCGATATTATTACACACGTATAGAAAACCAAGTCAAAGTACGACGGCAACGAGTGTGTGTGGGTGTTAAGTGCGGCAGCGTTAAGCGCGCAAAGAGTTGAGAGAAACAAAAAGGGACGCGGAGAGAAAAGCGTCGACGCGCGTAATGACGTTGACGCGTCTTTTAGCGAGTCTGTACAGTAGCGAGAATGAAATAAAGAGCCGTAAAGCTGTCTGATGGACCGCCTGCGTATATATGACTTTGTAGAGCGCGAGTTGCGCTACGTGTAAACAGACGAAAATTGAGTGGGACAAAGAAATCCGAAACGCGAGCTTGTGCTTGATACGGGCGTCAAAGCTTAGCTTCTAGAATATTTCGCGGAGAGAGAGAGAGACAGACTCGGCGCGCGTTTTTAATTTGAATTTTAAAGGCTTCGAATCTACATTTTGAGCAACTCTCTTCCTTAGCAAGTTCATGAATAACATTCGCAAATCATATATGTAAATCCTGTAATTTTTTTCCTTACCTGTTGCGGCGACACGCGAATCGTGAGCGCGCTGATGATAGACACCTCGAGCTCGACCCTCTCGGAACCAGCGGTATTGTTCGCATGACAGACGTATCTTCCGGCATCTTCTAGCCTGGCTTGTTGAACCACCAGAACACCTGATCTCGCGTGGATCCTCTCGGAGTTAGTGATCATTTCAGGTCCTGCACTAACTGATTCCCGGAACCAGAGATACATCGGTGGTGGTATTCCCTGGGATATGCAGGACAGTACAATCGTGTCGCCCGTCTTGACTGGAGCTGGACTCATGCGCTCGTTGAACCGAGGCGGTACTGGATTCCGGTGCTCTGTGGAACATAAAGCGCAGATTGTAGTTTGCTTTGGAAAGCCGCCAGTTTTCCCGATGCTTCGAAGTTTCAGATCTCCCCCGAGGGATTTCGGGAGCTTTTATTTTTTCGTCCTCGCTATATATACTACTGTTGTTCGCACAGCCGGGAGCGATTGAATTCGTCGGAGGTAATGAGGTTAGTCTGACTGTTTCCTCTCGAAGTATGCGATAATTTGGAAAATCCTTATACATACGCGCTTTCGCTCGAACGACTCTTCAATCAAGCGTAAGCGCGAGCGATGTAACTATTTCCGATGATCGAATTTCGCGAGGCAGAGTTTCGAACGCATTCATTGTGTATAACACTACTGCACGTCTGACTAAAATCCGAGCGCTTCTACTGCCGAAATCGTGGGCAAACATACAGCCGCGCGCTTGTCTCGAAAAGCAAATCAGTCGTCGACGTCGAGGGAGGAATAAGAGACTCATAGCGTATTTGCCTGAGCCTTCGCTAAAGAGTCGCGACTCCTCCCACACACGAGTATATATACGTATATATATATATATATATACGAAAAGTCGTTGCCCTCCTCCCCAGTATCGATAAGATTGCGAAGAGCAGAAGCAGCAGCAGCAGCTCTCGATGGCCGCATTGTTTCTTGTCGACGTAGCGCGGCGTCGTGAGCGCAGGATTGCACTTTGCAGTCGAGCGTTTTCTCGGTCTGTCGATTGCGGAGAGAAATGGATGCATCGGCTTTGCCTTATTTTTAGATTGAAAGCACTTTCTGCCCTCTCCCTCCTACGCTTATATACTTCGTCCTCGTCCTCGTCGTTCTTCTTTTGTTTCGGGAGGGTTTTAGCAGACGGTTATTCTCTCTCTTCACGGCTTCTATATAGATGTATACATATACCCTCTTCTTTTCTCTCTCTCTCTCTACGCGCGTGTCTGTGGAGGTACACACAGTATAGTCGATAAACGATCGTGGCCGGGGGATGAAAAGGCGGTTTGTCACAATTACGCGTAATTAAGAGCTCGAATCAAGCCTTAAATAACGGCTTTAAGAGAATGAGAGAGGGCTGTATTTATTTACGCCGGTGCTTAATTGCCGAGCTTTATACGCACGCACGAGCTTTTTCCTTCCGGCGCTAATCGCTCGGGTATAATATTTCTCGGTTAACCTTCGATCCTCAATAAAAAAAAAAATGTATATATACTATACTCGCGCGATAGGATACAGCCGAATAAAACCTATACACTGTTCAAAAATTTAATCACAGCTTGAATTAAAAGTATATCGCGGGAAGATAGACGGTATATCAGCAATAATCCACTCCCTCTCACTCTCCGCGTCGGCGCTTAACTGCATCACGGCTCACCATCTTCAATTTACTCGAGCGCTTAATCTTGGCGTCTCTCGTACGCTTGGCTATCCTACTCCTCTTCCCCTACTCTTGCAACTTTTCAATTTCATTAGAGGACTCGTCGTCGCTTGGCGAAAAGAAAAAACATACCGCTTTCACAGCTCATCGCAATCATAGAGCTACACACCTTCGGCCATCAATTAACAATCGCTATCTACAACGGAGCTTCATCAGCGCGTCGTTGTTATCATTTTCTTGCGCTTGGCTCTCTATATAACTGCCTTTTTTTCGAGCCCCAAGGCTTCTTTCAACCCCTTTCGCTTCTAGGTATATAGTTTCCTTCAGAGTAGAGTCGGTACGTCGACCTCTGCACTCTCTGGCTTGTTGATGGATATCTCGGCTGAGCTTTTTTTCTTCTTCTCGGCATCGATCGATCGAAGTATAAATGATAATAGACGCTCGATAAAAATTAATGGCTCTCGGCGTTCTTTTTTCCCCCCACCTTTAGAAATATCAAGTCCATTGTCTATTCGGTTCTTTTGAAAATATAGCGCGTGTGTATAGCTATAAGGGGGGCGATACCGCTCGTTAAAATAATCACGGCGCTCTCGTTTTTGCGCTCACGGCGTAAAGGGTCATTTACATTTCGCGTAAACAAACGGCGCCGCTTGCTCACTCGCGCTTTTGAATTATTCATTTTTCATAATTATTTGCGCAGCTACGTACGCCAACTGTCCGTTGCCGAATATAATTGCATCGATATATATAAAATCGCGCGGAAGAATTATAAATATTTAAGAGCTATGCAGGTATTATTCATAAAAAAAAAGAGCGATATAGCGTCCATCACGGTTGTGCATCGATTCCAGCGGACGTATACGTTTGACCCAGCAACACACACTACATATCCCGCACTTACACTTATCCCTCGCTCTCAGCGCTGCGCAGCATGGGAGCGAGAGAGGCCGTTTAATTGACAGTTCTGAGGAAAGCTCTTACGCGTGTATATATCGAGGCCGTCATTCCGCAAATGCGAACTCGTACGTATATAACGTATATATATATATATATATATATATATATATACATACACACACACACACACACACACATACATATACACGCAACGCTCTTTACACGCAGGTGTGCGTAAAGGCTTTGCAGCCGCTGCCAACGAAATATATGCTCAGAATACGCGCGCGGCGAGTTTAATCAACAGCGTGTATAGCCTCTTTTACGCGGGAGCGCCTCCCACGCAATTAGTCGTAACGAATTGTCCCGTTTTGTTTATGAATGCTCGCGAGCGAGCGAGCTAGCGAGCGCACCTGGCTCGATTTGCGAAACTCATTAAAGCTCTCTCGTATACGTATATAGTATACAACATTGCTGCAGTATATGGATGTATCGCTTTCTAGGAATCTTGCCAGATATCCGCGTATGTAGGTGTGTTCTAGGAGATCGATTCGATAAGTGCGCGCTTGCCCAGATTACCCTTCGTTAACGAGTTCTGCGATGGAATCGAGTATAGCTTTGCGAGATAATCGAAGAGAAAAATATCGAAAACGCGCGCTTTTCAATCGACGACAGCTCGACCGGGATAACTGAATCACATCCAACCCGCCGAACGCAGATGTGTACGTATATTAATCAGTTTAGCTCGGTGCAAAGTTGCCGCGTGCGCGAAACACGTTCAGCGAAACGCAGCAGCAGCAGCTGCCTCGTAATAATCGTCGGTGCGTATACAGAGAGAGAGAGAGAGAGAGAGACGTGCGCGTGAAACCACATTTTCAACTGTTGAAGAGGTGGGGGTGTGCAGTTGAAGCCCCAGTTTGATTAGTCGCGAGAGACTTTGTATTAAATTAGTTTTCGTCTTTGCTTGAGGCCCGCTACTTTGGAAATTCACGGCGGCCCGTCTCGTCTTAGGATTTCTATTTCTCTCTTCCCCAAGAGAGGGAGAGAGACGCATAACATAAACGCGCGCGTCGCTCTCTCAGCTTTCTCACTCTGTGTTGCGGTTATAATTGCGTTACGGCGATGTGCCTGTTTATTCGTTTTCACGCCAGCTGCCTACTGACGTTGCTCTAGCGAGTAGCGCTTTAATATCCTAACTTTGATAAATGAATTTTCTTCAGCTGTAGCTCGAAATTGCAGGCTTCGTGTAATTTCGCCTCCGAGTTTCCTGCCGCTCTGCGCCTCTGCTGTGTTTCCCGAATGGTAATATCGTGTGACGGATTGGATTATTCTGTGAGCTTTACTCTCTTTATTAGTGCGAGAGAGAGAGGAGAGAGGCCTGTAGAAGGTAGCCGGAAGGAAGTGTTTAAATTGGAATTTCCCGCCTAAGGGGGTGGCTGACTAGTGCTGGACTTTCGAAGATGTTTTTAATGTTTATAGTGCGTTTTCGGCTATACGTGTCGGCCAATTCTTTTTGGCTCTGGGTTCTCCTATTTAGACTGAACTGTTGTACGAAGACGACGAGCCAGGCTGCTTTTAATTGGAACAGTAAACTCGATGCTAATCAGGTCACGAAAAATTCCATCGAACTGGCAAATAAAATTCTTGGTGCTGTATCTCATGCATATCTTTGCCATCGTCTCTAAAAAACTGTGGCCGTTTCGGCACGTTCGATAGAATAGCATACTTAAATAAATAGCTTAAACTGTTTGGAATTTTTCAACAAATTATTCGACTCTTGGTTTCTGAGCTAGGAGGAGCCCCCCACTCCTCGCTTGCGATCAACCGACATCGAGGCTATAAAAGGAATCCTAATTTCGCAGTCCAGCTCAGTCGGCTCTGGGCCCCCGAGCTGGGAGGAGCTCCCCTCTCCTCGCTCGTGATCAACCGTTATCGAGGGTATAAAAGGAATCCTGATCCGGCAGTCCAGCTCAGTCAAGCCAGGGTCTCCGAGCTGGGAGGACCTCCCCACTCCTCGCTCGCGATCAACCGTCATCGAGGGTATAAAAGGAATCCTGATCCGGCAGTCCAGCTCAGTCAAGCCAGGGCCTCCGAGCTGGGAGGAGCTCCCCTCTCCTTGCTCGCGATCAACCGACATCGAGGCTATAAAAGGAATCCTAATTTTGCAGTCCAGCTCAGTCGGCTCTGGGCCCCCGAGCTGGGAGGAGCTCCCCTCTCCTCGCTCGTGATCAACCGTCATCGAGGGTATAAAAGGAATCCTGATCCGGCAGTCCAGCTCAGTCAAGCCAGGGTCTCCGAGCTGGGAGGACCTCCCCACTCCTCGCTCGCGATCAACCGTCATCGAGGGTATAAAAGAGACCCTGACCCGGCAGTCCAGCTCAGTCGGGTCTTGGACTTCGCGAGAGTTTCAGCTCTCCTTTCACCGAAGCTAAGTTTACTAATCCATTTTAAATCACCATTTCTCCTCTTACTTACTACGGTGGTTCGATAAACCAACACATTCCAAAATGCAATTGTCAAGCTGCACTGAGGCTTCTATGAGGTGCATGCTGGGCTTTTCTTTTTGGCAATGGGGTTCAGCTTCCATAGGTTGTCACGCTTCGGTGTGGATTTAAAAGCCCTATACAGGGGTCGTTCCTCGTCATTTTGATCGGCTACAGGTCACCTCGGATGATCGCCTCTCCCTTGACGTTGCTTTGCTTTGCTTTCCCAATCTTAAATTGAGAGTCATTTTTCCGTTTGTTATACTTATGTTGGTTTATCATTCCACTTTCTGATTCTTGTGAATCAGGCCCCCTGTAGCTGTTTAACTAACTAAAAATACATTCTTATCTTCTGACCTATTTTTTTTTTGTATTTGTTTTTCAGATTCAGAGCTCTCTTTTACCTGCCGACGTTAAGTGTCTTCGATGGGGACCTCGATCCGTGTAGTCTGAGGTTAGCTCTAAGGGTTCCACGATGATTAAGCGACGCTACGGATATACTTGACTTAATTCCGTTATAAGTGTAAATATGTACATTCTTATGCTCCATGAATTTAATCTTGTATTCTGTCTTTTTCAGTTTATAACAATATATTTTGTCTGTTTCAGCTTATAATAATATATTTTGTCTGTTTCAGCTAATAATAATATATTTTGTCTGTTTCAGCTTCTAATAATATATTTTGTCTGTTTCAGCTTCTCATAATACATTTTGTCTGTTTCAGCTTATCATATATTTTGTCTGTTTCAACTTCTCATAATACATTTTGTTTGTTTCAGCTTCTAATAATACATTTTGTTTGTTTCAGCTTCTTATCATATACTTTGTCTGTTTCAGCTGCTTTTAATACATTTTGTCTGTTTCAGCTTACTACCACCGCTGGAGGGCGTCCTCGAAGTTCAGGAAGAGGACGCCCATTAGGAAAAGTCTTGGAGAGGATGAGTTATAAAGTGTTCTTTGCTTGATTTTTCTTAATGGTCGTCCTCCCGATCAGCAATGAATAAGTTGGATTAAAAATATCCATCAGTTGACTTGAGTGTACACACGCGAAAACAAACTCGTACACTATACACATCGTGCTAGTCGCGACAAAAGTTAATCCTCATAAGACGCCTCGCGCAACTAGGAGTAGACACCGCGTAAGCCGCTGCAGGTGTGCAGTCGTCGTCGTGCGGAGTCGAGAACAATAGGCGCCGCAGGGGAGAGAGAGAGAGAAGGCGCACACAGGCGCATGACTTACCGGTAACCACCAAATGAGCGTAGGAGGAACTTTCGACTGTACTCCCAGTCACGTGATGGACAGTGCGGCACCGGTAGCTGGCGTGCGCGTCCGCTGAAGTTACCGAGAACACCAGAAGTTCTCCGGTCGGCAGCATGTGGTATTTCCCATCTGCAACAATGGAACGATACATATATATCTGTGTGTATGTGTGTAGGTGTATATCTAGCTACGTATTGTAGAGACGTTCTCTCTCCACAGTGTAGGAGAGATTCACGCGGGAGAAGGAGACGAGTCACTCGCGCGCGAGAGAGCGTTTAGCGTGTTTCCTTCGCTGCAGCTGCGACGTAGTAGTATAGTCGCGTGATTTTCGAGATAGCTGCGCGCAGCCATTTGCATAAATGACGCGCTGAGACTGCGAGGAATCAAGACGAGCATTGTCTAATCTCTTGCGAGCTTTAGCGCTCGTTAAACCTTCACGACGCACAGACGCCTTTCTTGATTATGCGCGCGATTGTCTAGAGCTTTCGGATTTCGGGATGAGCTTTTAAAAGCCTTTATATTCTCTTGGGAAAATGACTTCAATCTCGCACAGGCTCTTTGGCGTGTAACGTCATTTGCTGTTATACAGCCATGAGCGAAGGATCGTTTCGTCGAAATCAGCGCTTTTTTTTTCGAGACAGCCGCGCGAGCTCGAAAATAATTCCAGCGATTTAAATTTCATGGACCTGCCACGTAGCTGACAAAAAAAGGGAGTTGCCACCGCTGCATTCGACCCTTTGGAAAACCGGCTGTTCGTTACAGCTGCCTCGAAATAATAATTCCCGCGATTTAAATCGTAACGGAATACACAGGCAGACGAAAAAAACGGATAAGCGGTAGTACCACCGAAATGAATAAGGACAATCCGAGAGGGTTCAAAGAGCTGCGGCGGTTCATTTTTTAGAGTATACATCTATAATACACACGCACTAGACTATATATGTATTCCGCAGCTCGTACTAAAATCAGGGAATAGCGCGCTTAATTAAAATTTGAAATTTTCCCGACTTCACGTTTTATCCCTCTCGCGCGCATTTCCACGATTGTCGCCGTGCGGCGTATGTAAATCTCGATGGATGAAAACAGCGCGTGGTGTGGAAAAAGACGCGAACTGAGAGAAAAGCTTCCAGCAGCCACTGAGAGGATTCGCATTGATCGACAGCTCCGGAAGTGCTCACGGAATAATGGAACGATCAATCCCCGGCGCTACTTTTCCAAGTGGACCGCGCGCACGGGTCCTCAAAAGTCGATTTATCGCAAGCGCGCGCGCGCGACTTTTTTTCCCGTATACGCCCGCATACGAATGCTGGGTAAATATTCTGGTGTCGCTTTCCATTAAATTATTCTCTGTACATTTCAACAACAATTTTAATCCAACAACAAAAGAAAACGTCGAAAAAATTTAATTACGAAATTAATTAGAAACAAGCGACAGCAGCGCACATCGAAAGTGACTGTATCCGTCGAGGCAGTACTCCATTAGCTTTATTGCTTTGCGAGCACGCGGTGATTATTAAAAAAGAATAACAAGAAGAGCCACCGAGCAAACAAGAACAGGAGCGAGAACGTGTTGTTGTGTAGCGGATGATGGTGTATGGATAGAGGAAAAAAAAGAGCGAATGTCAAGTGTGCAGGAGAAGCTCGAGAGGATCGAAAGTGTATATATATATGTGTGTATCGATAAGCTGGCCGAGTGTGCAGTTTCGATGGGAAAGACGCGGTTGTTAGCGCGAATCGAGAGGCTGAATACGTCTGTTTTTTTTGTTCTCGGAAAAGAGGTGAGTTTGCGTTGTGTGCTTTTTTTTCATTTCGAGAGCGGGATGATGCTACGATAAGCTTCATTCATCTCGATTTGTGTAATGAAGTGAAATACTTGGAAATATTGAATTAGCTCCGTTTTATATTACTGTTCTGCGAAAACAAATTTTTAAAACAAATTGAAATAGCTTTGAGCGTTTGTGTTCAAAATGAATTTATTTTCCGAGAAACACAAGCCCCTCTCGTCGATCCATCAAACGCGCGCATACTTTTCGCAACGGATCACCTAAGCGAGAAACGCGGCTGCTTCGGGGATAAGAATTTTCTCTTCCTCTTGTGTATATTTGTTGATCGAAAGCGAAAATTCGAGGAACAAAGTGTGGATTTTTCCAGCGAACGAAAAATTCACATCGTATACTCTCTCAAACCTTAATAAAACAGAGCTATACCTAGGTCCTCTATTTTTTTTTTTAAATACTCCAGCATAAACCCACGCTACGTCTGACCATTCGCGGCTCGTTCCACTTGCGACACCCGCGACACCCGTGACACCATCGGAATTGAAAAAAAAAAAGAAGCGTTGAGGAAAATCTCACCTCTCCTACGAATTAACATGCAGTCCGAGTATCGCGGCTGCTGATGCCGCTCCATCTAGAATTCACGTCTCCGGCGCGGTGAACTCGTTAGAAAGCTGAAATTACTTGCTGAAAAAGTCCTCGAGCTTTCTCGCGCGCTCTCTTCCCCTGGAAAACTTGAATTCCACCAGGAAAGGATATACGCGAGCTTTAAAGCTCTAGCTCGCGCGTGATTTATCTACGTAGCGAATGCGCTATTACATAATAAATTCATTTCGCGCGACGACGACGACCGTAGAAAACTCGCTTCCGTTCCCACCTTTTTTCGGCTCTTTATCTTGTGGACGCTTCTTTTATTTTTTTTTCACCCGCGTGAGCGTTAAACTGGAAACTCGCCGGTATTGTCTCTCCGGTGAGCGCAACAGTTCCGAGGAGGATTATATACGGAGTTGAGGGACGATTTCTCTTTCGTGAGAGGAAGAGAGAGAGAAAGGAACGTTTTTCATATGGGAGTGTGTTTAGCGGCGCAGCAGCTGCGTGCGTTTTGCGGGCGTAAATGAGAGGCTGCTGCGAGCTCGCAGCTATTGTTTCGTAGCTTTTGTTTCGTAGAGGCTTGAATAACGGAGGTTTGATCGATAGGCGAATGGTGTGTTTTTTTTTTATTTTTCAGATGATGGTGTATACGTGGTTTGAGACGATACGAAATTGCAGAGGACAACGACCGAGACGGCATATATGAGTTTTTTCGTTGATATATAAAACGACGTATACGAAACTTAAGTGGTCGCGTCGTTCACTTCTATATTACTTAAGTTGCAAGAATACAAAGAAACCGTTCTTTTCCTCAACGAACCAATCAACCGCAAAGAATTATCTCTTTAAAAAAAAGAAGAAGAGGAGGAGGCACAAATAAGCTTTCAAATAATTTCAATAGCTCGTCTCTCTCCGCTCCGCGCGCACATCCCATTGTTTCTCTTTATTTTTATCGCTCGGCTTTGCACGCGCCGGGGAAAAAAAAACCCTCACCACCACGAGAGGGAAGAATCTCTGGAATAACAAGTAAGCGCAGTGGCTGGAAGAAGATAATGCCGTTCTCCGGTGCGGCTGTTCTCTCTCCCCCCCCCCTTTTCGATGGTAATCGGCTCGTCGGCGAGTATCGATCTTCATTAGCCTGTGCAGCAGACTCTATGTGCAAGCTTCTCTTGATCGTCTTGCCTCCATGCGGTCCGTTGCTTTTGTTCGGAAGAATCTAATTGTAAGTGAAATCGCTGTCGTGGCGGATCTTTATACTTTCCATCTTCCGTACGTATATATATGGAAGAAAAATGCTTCGGTTGCTCGACTTCGATCGCTATTTTCCGGCGGACCTCTATCCTCTCGATTTTTCTGTTGTCTTACTCAGCAATTCTTCGAATCGGCTGCATTTGCATTTTCACGATGATGAATTTTTAATTCAACCGGTTGCTCGGAAGAAAACGACGTTTTTCGGTTGGTTAATTTAGCTGAGAGTTTGCAGCGGACGACTTTTTATCTGGATTTTTCGATTTAGTGCAGGAGGTGAAATCGATTTTTTTAATTCTCTACCGACTAGAGTATTCAGGTACGAGAGGGTAATGAAAATAAACGAGTACGCGAGTATAATCGCGTAGCAGCATCGGCATCATTTGTCTCTGTTACAGCATCTCGAACGCAGCTCTCGCTTCATTAATAATTCGCTCTCGGCGTGAATTCGAATGACTGATTAACGACACGACGTCGTTATTTTTTCCAGAATAATTAGAGCCGAGAGCGGATCACTATTATAACGAAGCAAAAAGCAATTTAAAAAAGGAAAGTCAGTCGGAGACAGACACAAGCGTATAACACGCGATTGATCCCCCGGTGAATTTGCATCGCAGACGCGACGGCTGTGTGCTCGTGCAGTTGGACCGGAACTTTCCGTTAATTCGCCAGACACAGAGCACACCGGCTATATACATTATACGCTGTCTCTGCAAAGACGAGCAGTGGCACATACGCGAGCATTAGGTACCAGCTTGTTATTCAACTTTCGCACACAAATGCAGCCCTGTACACCGCTGCTGACTCCCAACCTGATGCGCTCTGTACGCGCAGCTTTCAAACTTAATATTCCACGCTTCGACGCGAGGCGTACACGTATATGGAGAGAGAGAGAACACGTATATATAGCTGTTGCCGAGGCTGCTCACGTATAGCCGGGGGTAATGAAAAGCCGCTTCGGGGTATGGATGTACGTATACAGCTGCAGTAGGATTCTTACCGCTGTCGGGCGTGGGATAAATATTGAAGGCCGAGTCTTGGACCCAGGAGGTCACCGATACGTATTCCTTGGCGAAGGTCGGTATCTCGCAACGCAGTACCCCAGTGTTGCCTGCTAGGACGTAGGCATCGCGCACCTGTACCTCGTACTTCTGCCGCACCACTGTGAAAAGAGAGAAGAGTTTTTATTATTTTTGTTGGCATATAATACATACAACGCTATGCGACGTCGCGAATTTATATATACACACGAGCGGCGAGCCGCAGAGCCGTTAAACGCAGTTGGCAAGCGGTCCGGATCATCCGTCTTGCCTTCCGCAATTCCCGCGGCAAAGTTTCATTCCGTTCATATCCGGTGTGTCCAGCTCCCTCTCTATAACACAGAGAAGGACCGGAAAGACTTTCCTCTAGAGAGAGATAGCTACGATCGCTTATAGAGATCTCGAATCGTAAAATCGAGCCAAAGAGAAGCAACAATCGTTACACACGAGCCCAGCGGTGCTAATAACTCTAAGTAATATAGCTATATATCCCCGATCGTCAATACCGCGTTGACCCAGAATCTCTCCGGCAAACAGCAGCCCAACTAACCCAACCATCATCGCACAGATCATCGTCCCTCGAAGCGCATACATAAAGAGACAGATCGATATACTGACCAGCCTTAACGGTAACCTCGCGTCCTAGCACGCGGCCGACGCTGTTGGAGGCCTGGCAGCGGTAGACCGCGGAGTGTACGTCGTGCCGGTAGTTCTCTGCACCAAAGGGTAAAAAGTACATGGAACCATTGACCAGCATCTCGCGTATGTTGGTTATCGGTGGTACAGGCGTCCCATCTCCCATCAGCCAGTCGACTCGAGGCATTGGTGAGCCGTTTGCTGAGCAGTGTACCATCGCACCCGTGTCGTTCGAAAACTCGACCGACGAGCGCGGCTCCGACGTCAGCACTGGGCCCTGGCTGTCCAGCACCACTCCTCTGCCTGAAAACCAGAAACAAGACACACAGTGCGTTATTTATATGTTTTATGTAAATGTAAAGATTTTCAAAGGCGGATTATTCAAATCTCCCGCCAACTAGGGTAGAGCTTTATTTTCGCGCACCTATCTGTCTGCGGCACCCAGCACGTATATATAACACCGAGGGTATAGTGGGGGATGAGGAATCGCATTTGCGGTTTTACGAGCGCCAAGCTTCCTACAAGTGTTGCGCTATATCTAACTGCCACTGCGCGGGTTATACACCCCCTCTCTAGCTTCAATTTAGCACCGGCGATCGGTACGCAAGCGTGCGGGGGGGGTGTCTTTTTATCGCCGCGTGTCCTTTTCTGCTCTTTATCTGTTTTTTACACTCGTCAGCGACAGGCTCACCGGTGGTAAAGACCCGCGGCTGTAAGAGCCAATTTGTACGAGAGCAGGCGTAAAATGAAAATAAAGCTACGCAGCTTTAAAGCTTCCACTATATACACTACGACCGACAAGCCGATGCGTTTCTCGAGAGGTTTTTTCGAATATTTTTCGGCGTTAAGTCTCTGTCTTATCTTTCTGCAAGTATATACCGCAAAACAAGAGCGAGCATATAAATCCTGAAAACGAGAAAGCTCTCGGGCTTGGAAAAATTATCCCCCGTCCAGCAGATGGTCTGCCTCGTATATGTATCTCTAGCTGTGAGAAAAATAGTCCACGTCCCGGTGCATAATGCATGAAAATCTCGCCGACCGATAAGAAGAAGAAGAAGAAGAAACCCAGAGCTTGGATTCGAGCAGCTGCGCGTCTGCTGACGTTTATGCAGTGCGCACACACCTGCTGCGCTATCTCCATGTGTGCGGTGATATTTCGCGGGGGTTGCTTTTTTTATCCGACGCTATGCGAGTAGTGTGTGTGTCTGTGTGGGGAATAATTGAACGCGACGTTTGTTTATTTTTGTTCCTTTTTTTCAGTTTTTGGAGTCAAGGGGATTAAAGTTTCGGTGAAAATTCAACTCTTCGTTTTTCAAGGGATACAAGTGGGCAGCAGCTCGTTATTTTTAAGCGCTTTTTTCCCTTTATATACTAGAAGGTATGCAGTGGAATTAACATACACGCTCAAAGGGGCGTTCTTCAGCTTCACCAATTTTCGAAACAAAGGTCTGTGTGAGCGGTTAAAATAGGGTGAAAATCCGATTAAACTCTCGGGGAAAAAGAAATAAACGACTCTGGCATCAAAGCAAGCATTCGCAAACGTTATCAACAAAGCGTATAGCGCTCGAATTGCCAAAGTTCTCGCGATAGCGAAGTTACACTATACTACAATACACTTGGTATATATACACACCCTAATAAAATCCATATCGCCGAGCACCGATAGTAAGCAACTCAAGACTCCAACTCTCGCGCGGTGTCCTATGCAAAAAGGCTATCTCCGGAGTATAACGATCATATTCCCCCTGGGAGAGTCACAACAGTCCCTCGCTTGAAAACAACTATCGTAGTAGCTCTCCTCCTTTGTCGTCAGTCCGAACAATACCTGGACGTACACTAATTCAACATTAGAGCGTATAGCGTAGTGCCGACGGCTCTCGATGATAATGCCGCGAGCGAGCGGGCTCTGTAATTAATCAGCGTAGCGTAGCCGCCTCGAATACATACACACACGAGGGAGAGAGAGAGAAGAGGCTTTGCCATCGTGTAGAGAGAGAGTGAGCGTCACGCAGTTAGAGCTGGACGACGGGTTCCTCTGATGTATGGTCCTGCGGATGCGACTCCAGATAACGTAGAGAGAGAGAGAGAGAGAGAGAGAGAGAGAGAGTCGAAGCACAATGCAGCTCCCGCACACCGTAATAGAGCTTGACGTATTATTGTTGCTCATGCAATTAGAGCGGGGAGTAGAACGTGCCACTTCCTTCGCTATGGATTTAGCGAGAGCGCGGACATGCTCTCTCCTATATACAGAAGCTCGTCGATGAAGGATGTTGTGGACTGGATTTCCATGTTTTTGACCAAGCCAGAGGCGACGATTATTGGGAAGCGACGCTTGGGAGGTTATTAATGGAGCCGCAACCGAAGAGCGGCTCCATTGTGTGGGTGTACGCTAACTGCTTTTGGAAGCGTTTACTTAACGTTCCGCTGCGTCCCGATGATTTCTACGCTGATTCGTCGATAAGATTAGCGTTTCTGGATTATATCCTAGATCGATACATCCTTCAATATTAAAAAAAAAAAAAAAAAACGCTGTATAAACGTCGAACCTATGATATCTCATACGCGTATACCAATTCAATTATAATCATTGCGAACACGATAGTCAATTTCGAAGCTGACTCGCTCGCTGCTGCTGTACGCATTATAATTATTATTATAACGCTCTCTCGAACCTCCAGTTCCGCAGTAAATTATACACGAAGAGCAGCTATAGCCTTTGAAATCGCGTAATAATTATTCGGTTTGCGTGTCCGGCCACACGTTTGTTGCCTCCCGCATATCGATTTTCAATAATTAATTTTTCCCTCGTTTTTCCGATTGGAAGCCTCGCTAATTAGCACATACACACGCGGCTATAACAATACACACGTATATATACGCACTCGCCACAGGAATAATCATCCCGAGACACGAATACAAAGCCTCTCGCGGTGTCTATAGAAAACTGCGAAGCGAAGCAATATAACCGATATTAGTAAAGCGTGCTCTCTCTCTCTCCTCTGGTAAATTGAGAGCTGCTGCGCGTATATAACGTTTGAAGAATATCTCGAAGCTGCTGGCATCTCACGGGCAAATGGAAAATTCTAGAGGCGCCGGCTGCAATATCGAAGGAAATCGAATCGCAAAACGGAGAAAATGACTGTGCCGCTACCGCAGCCGGAGTGTCTGCGCGCAGCCGTATAGTCCCAGAGGAAGATGCCGAGGGATGATGAGATAAAGGAGCAGCAGCAGCAGCCACGACTGCATTCCTTCGTGGCTTAATCCCCTCGTGCCATCGCGTGCTTGCTGACAATTCCAAGCGGCCGAGAGAAAGAGAGAGACGTCTGCATCGACCGCGAGATGCTTTTGTGCGACGATCCTTTATCAACTGCGCGCGAAAATTGACCTGGTGATGTGATATCGAGGTTTTGCTTTAATTCAAGTGTGATATAATGATGATATTATTTAGAAAATCGACAATGTCTGTCATCGCTGATACGATGATCGGACTGACAGTTAATAAAAATTTCGAGCGCCGGTAAATTTTCCCAAGCGACGAGAGATATATCGCGATGACGTTGACGAATTGATAATGAAGAAATTGAGTCGTTCCCGGAATTCAGTTATGCATTCCACGCATGAACTTTTCAACGGTTATATGCGCGCTAGCTGACGTCTGATTTATCCACCAACCGAACGCGCATATACATACGCTTGAATAGATCCGCGCTTATTATGGCCTTTGGCGATTTCGATTCTCATTTTGGTATGTATAACATAATTATCGCAAAGTGTATAGCTATGCAGCCATCGTTCGATCATCGGCCTAGATTCGCGTAGCTGCAGACTTTTTGATTAAATTCATCTCGCGCGCAAATTGCAAATATCGCTAATTAGAACTGCTCTCTCTCTCTCTCTCTCTCTCTCTCTCTCTCTCTCTCTCTCTCTCTCTCTCTCTCTCTCTCTCCGTTCACGTCACGCCTGATCGAAGCGCCAGCAATTTTGTTGCGCGACTATATACGCGTCATTGTTCGCGTTACACCGAACGCTCGTGGTGAACAAATATTTAATCAAATAGCTTTGACAATTTGATTTCTAAGCGAGGAATTCTCATGCAGATTGTGATCTATCGGTTATCATTATCAGAACAGCTATTTATGATTCAAAAAGTAAAATTGTCTATTGCGCGGGAAATTCGAATTAAAAAAAAAAAAAAAGAACTCCGACACACGTGCATTCCTTAAGAAGGATAGACTCGCAAAGCGAGAGAGTAGGGATGAATTGCGACCTTCCAAAGTACGTAGATCGTCGAGTGAGCTGCGCTGGGTGTGGTATAGCGGATAGTGTGTAAAGCATAAGCGTCGGAAGTTCTCGCTCTTCCAAAGCGGTAGCAGTGGCGGTGGCCAACTTCTTCTTTCGTAATACATACGGGGCTACTACGCTGCAGTGTGTAACTTGCCTTAATCCCTCCACTCGGCGGGAGTTAATCTCCTCGATTAATGCGTCGACAAGGTCCCTATACCCTTGGTTCGCTTAGTTCGAGGCGTTTTACACCTATATATATACCTATATCCGCCTTTCAGAGACGTATATAGTTCCTCCAGCGGTGCTATACGGAATAATCGGCTAAGGTTGACGACGCCCGAGACGATGGAACCGCTTCAAAGGTGTCGTCATGGGGGGAGAATGAGGAGGAGAACCAGCCGAACGAAGGAACGAACTACTAACGCGCGTAGCTTAGTTAGTTTACAAACAATTTACATCGGTAATGCTTCCCGCCGTTGCATTAGGGAATAGTTACACGCGACTAGCGTGTAAGGCTCAAAGCGCTGTCGAGAGGCTGCGGTACGCGGAATTGTTCGCGATGCCTTTGAAATTTCTATACTCTGTCTCCTCTTTGAACTTTCGACGAAATTTTTAGATGTATTAAAAAACATCGCCCCCGCTTAGCGCTATAAAATTCAGCTGTCCAATCAGAAAGTTAGAAGAGCTTTCGAAAAACGGCAATTTTTGCGTTGCTCTCTCATATAATCATCGTTATATATGAAAAGTTTCGAAAAACGATTCAATTTTTGCGATACTTATATAATTACCGCTTAATCTCACCGGCTCATGCATAAAAGATAGCAAGTTCCCCCTCTCTCTCTCTACCCCCGCGTACTGCTGCCGTAGCTTTATAATAGCTTAATCCCTGCACTTAATAAAGGTTTACTTCGAGATTGAATAGAATAGAAATACAGAATAGAAGTTTGCCGAAAGTTTCGTCGAAAGTTATACACTCGCACAAGCGCGAGCGAGCGATACAAACTTTGGTAATGGATGGAGTTGTTAGGGACTAAGGCTTGCACTGCTGCGCTCTTTCTCTTGCGTTAGCCCCCTGCACAGCAGCATCAGCACGGCCTCGAGGCTAAAACCATTTTTGTCCCTCTTTATACGCGTAAAACTGGCTTATTCTGCATTATTCAGTAAAATAATGCACCGAGCTCGACTAACTTTTAGGATCGTTCTCTTTATTACCCTTCTCTTCTCTTTCTGTAATCAACCACGTCCTCTACTCGGAATATAACAAAAATTGATCGCGACTAATATACTTGAAACAAAGCAAAGACGTATTTTCTCCCCCTTTGTATTATTATTCGCTAAATAAGCAGCAGCAGCAGCAGCAGTAACGGCGGCAGCTTTAAATTCCCTCGCCGTCATCTCGAGCGACGACGAGCTGAGGGAAAAAGGAGCTTCTTGAGAAAAAAGGCGGGCGAATTAAAGCAAAGAGAGAGAGAATAGGGGGGTGAAAAGGGGGAATCCATTCGCGCTAATCGAAGTTTATGGGGACTTTCCGGACGAAAGCGAGAGAGAGTCGACGCTGCTGCTGCTGCTGCTGCTTTAGCGACGACTTCCTGCCTAAGCGCGAGCCAAAGAGTCTTCACGGCCATTAACCAGCAGATGGAAAAGCCGCACGAGACCGGCATAAACACGAGGCTCTTTTCGATTTTTGCATTTCTCTCCGTATATATAACACGTACTCGATAAAAGCGAACGCCTCTGTTCGTTTTCTCTCGGCATCCATTGATCGCGAGACTGCTTCCAATGCATCCTTTTTTTAACTTCTCTTCTCTCCATCAGCGACGGGGAAATATTTTCGACGTATAAATATAATAAAGCAATATATAGGCGCGGGAAATGCCACGGCGTATTAATAAAAATAAGTGGGTCAAATCGAGAGATAGCGCAAGGCTGATGGAATTTTCCTGACGGTCAGGTCGGGAATTCCCGTCGCGCGAGCGACGAGAGAATTTTCCAATATGGCAGGAAAGCAGGTCGAACTCTCTCTCTCTCGCATACGTGTGCGCAGCAGATCCTCTCATAAACGCAGTGTAGTAGGAGAGGTTCTGCTTTTTTTTTCCGTAAAACTCAAGTCTCTTGAGGCCCCCGTGTTTTTCCTGGCCCCGCAGGAGGTGCTTCGGGAGACAGAATACAGCCCTGGAGGCACAGCGTAAACACACTGTGTATATGCAGTCTCGATCGACTGTTGACGCAAGCGCGAATGTACGTATTTAGAGAGGAAATATGAAAATTTCGTTATTGTGTTTGCAGAGAAAGCACCAGGAAAAAAAAATAAATAAAGTCGTTACCCTAAAGAGCTAAATTTAGGAGTAGTTCGACAGCAGCCTCTCCTTTATATACACAAGTACATATATACCCGGAGAGCCTCGGAAGGTAGAAAATCTCGTGGACCTCTGGCGAAGAAATCGCGCGAAAAGTTATTTCGGTCACGGGCTTGTGAAGCTCTATACAGGTATATACACAGAAGCTCGGAGCAGTGTACATGCTTATGGAGTTTGGTGGAGCCGACGAGCATCTACATTGTTATCCTGTGGACCTCTTTTCCGAGCGAGCGCCCTTTTTCCCCCCTCTTACTCCCCCTTCTGCGAACGTCGACGTCTTTGGATCCCTCATACTTTTCTACTGCGCTGATGGTTTGTTATAGAAGGGAAAGAGAGCTGAGGATATAGCTGCGGAGGAGAGAGGAAATTGATTTTTTGGAGAGTAAGTTTGATGAAAAGGAAGTTTATGCCTGGCCTCGACCCTAATGCAGTCAATCATTCGCTAGGAGAGAGAAGCTTATCTTTTATTCATTGGGAATGAGGGATTTGTATGGGAGTTGTTATCAAGTTATACGTATCGCCTTATCTTTTTTTCTATTTGAGCTGTAAGGTTTGTATAATATTGGGATACGCTATTGTATCTTATAGTGTCGAATCACAATGAAGGTCGAAGCACGATTTTGTTAAAAATGAAATTAAACGCTCATCCCCCGAAAAGCAGTTTCCCTCCCTCACACACCTTATCGTCATCTCTCCCTTACTTATCGAAGCGCACTCGTAACGCGCTGAATTAGCATAATACCGCCATCTTCGTAACGTCACGCGCGCTGTATCGTTTTACAAGAGTGAAAGGATACTTCAGGGAGAACCTGCTATACACCGCACGGCGCACAATGGAATATCGATCGACGTCTTCGTGTGTTTTTTTTTTCATTATTCCCGCTAAAATGCGAGCTCGGCGAAAGTGGAGGAGAAATGTTGCCGCTACTGGTGCAGGCGATGTATATAGCGAGAGAGCAACAGCTCCAGTCAAGTTAACTGGCCTTTTATCAACGCGCCGGTCCGAGACTGCAAGAGGTTTTGTTCCTCGTGTGTGTGTGTGGAGAAGGCTATCAGATTCTGACGATGTGCTGTAAATTGGCTTTTATTTCTACAATACTATACAACAGGGAGAAATTTTTCTTTCCGTTGTTTGTCAAAATTGGAAAACAAAATTGCACCTGTTGAACAGCTTTCTTCGATTCGCGCGGCAAATTGATCGGAAGCCGGATAACGATCTATACTCGCTCAGCCGTTCTTTTTTTCTTCGCCAGCTTCCCGGATGTGTCTTTACGACTGCACGCGCCCGTTTTATGTACTTAATTTCCCGCGTCTATCGCTTGAGAGAATCGCGCAGTTATGAAGCTCTCCCTCGCTTTAATAAGTCGTCGCGAAACAGCGTTATATATATGGTATACTCGTGGAAAGATATGGACGAGAAGCGTAGTATATAATACGAGTTGAGTCAATTTCGCTCAATTTTTCACGCAACGGTGTATTATTACGTTATAAACGCTATCGCTCGAGTCCGAAAATTCGATCAACCAAACGGCGCGGGAAATTCAAACTGACGCGTTGGAAAAATATAATAACCGTACGCTACTGGCTTCTAATTTCACCTGCGCGCGTTAATCGTTCGGCTCTCGGAAATTGCTCTCGATTGCGCGAGCGGTGCAAAAATGACTGCAAATAGAGCGCGTACGCGCATCCAGTGTTAATTACCGCGAATATAATTAAACCGCGCTCGCTCGCGAGAGCTTGCAGCTAGCGCCCTCTCCTTTGTCTGCACTGGCTGTAACGAGCTTTCGATCGCTCTGGGTCCGAAGTCTACTACCTACTACACCTCTGGGCTCTATACTCCATTCTCTAGACGTCGTCGCGGGTTCAAAGTCAGGAGGTGGCCCTCGCTTTATCACGCTCTACATTTTCAAGCCGGAAGAGAGAAGGAAGTGGCTGTGCTTCTAATGAATGTCTCTCTCTCTCTCGCTTTAAACGAGCAGAGTCATTACGTCTAGCGAATGATGGATATGCGCGCCCAGCTTTTCGCCAAGGAGATGCGTATTACGTGGCTACTTGAGCGCAGGACGATATAATGGGATATGTGTGTGTGTGTGTGTGAGATGAGGAGCTTTTGGCACTTCGAGGAGGAAAGTTTCGACTGTTGCTCGCCAGACTTTTGGCAAACAGAGTAGTGCGTGTGTGTGGTGTATTTGGCTTTTCCGAGAGATTGGAATCTTGTGCAGGATGATGCGTATACGTGTGTGTGTGTGTGGGTTTTATTGTGAAGGTTTTAATAGACTGGCTATATAGTGGCTCGAGGATACTTTGCGCGAGCGTTGAAATTTCGTTCTCACGATTCTGGCTTTGTGCGAGCGTCGATGCGTCGATATCCAATTAAAACTTTTCATAATAACGGCGTTGAGCTTTGTGTGTTCTATATGCGCGTGCTCGGCAATAGGATCATTATTATTCGTTATTTTTGAAAATTTTGTTATGCCTTTCAGAAATCATTTCTCTATATATTAATAAAAAAAAAAAAAATGCGTCACCAGCATATCAATCAACTCCGAGTTAAATCAAAAAGTATAGTCTCAAACTATTTATAGCATGCGCGGTCTAGCAGCAGGCTCTACACGGCAGTTTTAGCATAGATGGTACACCTCTACATATGCATTCCTTGCGAAGATTGTGATGAGGAACATATGAAAGTTCCTACGCGACACCTAGCGTCACTGACCAGATACTAGATAACCGAAAAGCTGCGAAGTGGAGGGGGGAAAGACTAGTCCAAAACCAACTATATGGCTTGGTGAGACTACGTTCTCGCCGACTTTTCCATACTAATAATACACTCTATAGCAACGTTACAAAACTCCCGACTTTCAATCCATCAAACCATACAATACACCCATATACCCAACCATCATCATCATCCAGCAACATCGGGTGCATAAAAAGCACAATCCCTCTCTTTGGATCCTGTACACTCTGGGTAATTTTTCCCATCCCACACTCTCTCTCTCTCTCTCTCTCTCTCTCTCTCTCTCTTGTCCATACTCCATCGAGAGCTCGCAGAACTGGTGCATATATAGCCGAGAGAGAGAGAGAGAGAATCTACATACACGGAAACTCCCCCACGACTGGGCGTGTACGGCGTGACCTGCTTCTGTCGGCCCGGTCCCGATCGGAACGCGCAGTAGCTACTGCCGAATCGTCAATAAAGCGCCGTTACCGCCACGGCGCCTACTATCGAGCGAGCGCATCTCTGCAGCCACTGCTGCTGCTGCAGGCACTGCGTTAATTCCGGGAACCTGATTAATCGGAAACAGGGACTATCGTGCAAATAGGCGCGAGATAACACAGCCCGCCGGCACATCTATATACGCACCAGGCGCATAGCTGCCCAGGCTCTCTCTCTCTCTCTCTCTCTCTCTCACTCTGCAGCTTCGATCGACCTCGTTCGACTCGACCCCCCGCAACTCTCGCGGATTTAAGTCCACGTGTGTGTGTGTGTGTGTGTCGGTCTGAAATTCGGACTGGGCATTATGCGAAGCTCGATTTAATTACGAGCTCGATCGGTTCGATCTGCGTTTTTGTGATACCATTTTTCTATAACTTATCCAGTGAGACATTTTTTTTTCTACACGTACGTGAAAGCGATGTATAATTATGATTCGAATAGGGTAAAACGACACGCTGGCCCAGTTTTGTTAATTAACATTTATGAATCAATTCGGTTACGCCGATGCTGCTGCTGCTGCTTTTTATTGGAAATTAAACTCGATAAAAGGCGAGCGTCAGACAATTCAATTACGAGAATAATAAATTGCGAAATAAAAATTCAGCGCGCGAGCTGCGCGCATGTTCAACAGATGAAAACTTTAAACCCGCGTTCTTTTAATCGATATACACGGTATACCTACTTAAACTCGTGCTTCTAAATAACCGTCCTTTTCAAGAGACACCTCTTAAAAAAAAAAATAATAGGTAGCAATCCACTTTACATAATACACACAAATTCAATAAACGCCAACAAAAGTTATGTTCGCGTAGCCCACATCTGTTTAACTTTACACCCGAGCGCGCGCTCGCACATATACACATGAGGGAGAGAGAGAGAGAGAGTAGACGCTTCCCGAGGAATTATTATCATCGTACATAATGGCCGGCTTAATGAGAAGTGACGCTGTCAGATCGCCGCCGCTTCGCTCGTTCCAGATACTACGCGGCGGTAGCGGCGCCACAGGAGAATTGCGCGATAGCTTATACGCTATATGCTGTAATGTCGCGCGAGTTAGATCAGCCGAGATTTTGAATTATTATACACGCTCGTGAATAATATCACGCGCTATGTGCAATTACACTTCCTCTCTATGCTATGTATTGTATATAGAAAGTGGAAAAATGACGAAGTATTTAATTATTCCGCGAGCTTGCGTTGATCAACGGGGAATGAATTTAATTGTTGCGCGTGATTATACCGAGAGAAACGAGAGAGAAAAAAACGCTCTATTTATGATTGTTTCTATTTTAATAACGACCGAGTATTTTCGAGACGAGCCTGGCTGAGTTTGTCGTTATTATTCGGAAAATGAGGAAAAATAAAGACTCTAACAATAATTCCAGGAGCGACTCATTACTGCAGTGTTGAGAGAGGAAAATGAAATCTTTCTGGTAAACACGAGGTGAAACAAGTGAATGGGAAAAATACGTTTAACAAAAGAAGAAAAGTATACGGAATCTTTTAAGGATTTCGCGAAAAGTAAGCCTCTGAAAGTCTCGTCGACGACGACGAAAGAGCTGAGAGAGAGAGAGAGAGAGAGAGAGAGAGAGAGAGAGAGAGAGAGACGAAGGAAAGGAATTATACGCTCCACACGCAAACGTCGTCGAGCTGCACGCGTCATTTCATTCTCATTACCCGAAGCGCAGTCGCAGTCGTCGTCGTCGTCGACGTCGCGATCGGTCTTTCGTTCAATTTACTCTCACCGTCGTCTTCGTCGTCGTCGACGGAAAGAAACCCGACGTAAATTAAAGTGATGGATGTACAGGCGCTGGCACGTGAAATGTAGGTATTGGCTGCTTCGATTAGCTTCGATGTATATACCGCCGAAGGCTAAAAATCCCGTCGCCAAGATTTTTATATACTTACGCAGCATATAGCATCCGGTCCGAATAACTGTTATATATAACTTTGTAAATTGAAAACGTGAGCAGGTTGATTTGGACGCTCGGAATCGAATGCAAATGGCCGCGCGGAATTGATTATCGATTGACCGATAATAATTATGCGTCGAATATGGAGCGCGTGTGTATATAAGGGATTATGCGTTAGCGTAAAAGTACGTATGTATATATGCGCGCCGAGTGAGAGAGAAAGAGATAGATATAGATTATAAGAGGTACGTGACGCGGAAAATTACACGGAGATTAAATAATCGCGACGCGAACGAGGTCGCGTAAGCGAATGTGGGCTACCGATGCGCGAGCGGACATCAACTTCGTTTTTCTATACCAAAGGTGCTCCTTTATTGTTTTTAATAAAATTATCGCAGAAGCTATACGGTTACGGCACTACGAAAATACGGTTATTATATTCTCTGCAGCGACGAGAGAGAAGAGAAAAATCTCGTTCCGCGGAGAGCACAATTCGTTCGTTTAATTGCGTTCTTAATGAATACGAGAGGCATTAAAGACTTTATTTCGTCCCGAGACCTATGTAGTAGTAGTAGCGGTAGTAGCGGTATTATAGCGACGAGAGTTGGCTGCGATCGCTGGCTCCGGTCGCTATACTGCCGTTGGAATTGCAGCCGCGTCTGCGTCAACAGTAAGCAAAATCACGGGATTGAGTTCACTACTCCCTTTTCCTTCCCCTGAAAAAGAATGTGTAACGTAAAACCCGAGCGGAAATAATTGGAAAACTCTCGAAACGGTGTCATCGAAGTGGAACGACGTAATGGAAAAATCATCGAGTTATAATCAATCTCTCGTTTATAGATTCCACGTGTGTGCCATATATATATAGGATTCACAAAGAGAGGAGGGATGCTGTGATGAGCGAGTGGATATTGATTGGTAGAGGTGGACTTGACAGGAGGCCAGTAGGTGCTGCCACACGTGCCGCGATGAGGCTAGCGATATTAATGGGGTATAACGATCTCGAAAAGGTTCGTGTATAGGATGGCTTTTTATCTCCAGTATTCGAACAGTTATAATCGACCTGTCTATTCTCGGACTTTTCCCGTCCGATTTTTCGTCTAATCCTTACGCGTATAAGTCATTATTATCGACTCGCGAAAGCTATATCGCTTTGATCAAGCAAACGGCTCAAAAACTTCGTGGCCTTTGTTTCTCGCCTCTATAGCGGATCTTTTTTTCACTCGACGCCGCATCCAGTTACACGCGTATACGTACACGCCGGGATTATACGTCCGCGCGGCGCCCGCGTGCATTTCATCTCTCTCTCTCTCTCTCGCTTGTGTATATACGCTCTCAGAGATGAATGAACGAGTTTTTTCCCCCCGCGACGACCTTGCGCTCAACTTGTGAACTGTATAACACATACACACGTGTGTATATACACCACGGACTTTTCGGCTTTCATTAGACCGGCTTCCATCGAGTTTCGCCACATACTCTCCCTTTTATTTGCGCGTAGCGTTATGATGAGTCCGTCTGGCCGTAGTCTGACTTTTCCACTGAAAGACCGATATGGTATAATGACTACCCCTCTGCATAGTATAATCAAAAAAAAGAAGAAGCGAAGGAATATATTTCGGTAATAATCCAGCGCACGTAGTAATCCCTTTGTGCAATCAGGGCACACGCACTATATACTTTGGCATGTACACACAGACTAGTGTCGAGCTGGCGTGTCCGTGACAGTGGTGTACTATATACGCGCGCGGGCGCAAGCTTCCGTAAGCTGTCAGGCATATTAATAACGTATTATCAGCTTTGTGCTGCTGCTGCCGCCACCGAGGTTCTCTAAGAGACTGCTCCTGACACGAGCTTGCGAGTAATTTCTCATGCGCTGCGACGATGAAGATGTCACTCTCGGCCGATAAGAGAATGCTTTCTCTCTCCCTCTCTTGAGAATTTCCAATTTAAGCGCAGAAGCTAAGCGCGAGCTTTGAATTTCCCGCCGCGAGACACGGTGGAATAAGAGTTAACTTTGATGTTTTATAGGGATTTTCTTTTGCGGAAAAATATATACAAAAGCGCTTTACTACACTGTATATTGAATTCGGATGAGAATCTTCACGGACAATCGGGACGCAAACGTAATTCAAATCGCAAGCTTCGGCTATTGTATACCGAAGATTCACGCCGATGTATATATTCGAGCAATAAAAGCGAGGGGATATTCTCTGCGTAAATAACCCTTGGGCGCAATTTGATAAGTCCTATCAACGTCTGAAGTACGCAGTCGATCCTAATGAATGTTTATCTCCGGCCTCTCCCTTGTATATCCACCCACCAAAAAAAAAAAAAAAGAATCTTAATTACATTCCCAGACCGAGAACAACATTTCCTCTCCCAAAGAAAAAAGAAGAAAAAAAGAGATCCCAAGCACGAGAGCTCGACATCTCGGCGCGACCCCTTCCGAGTCATTGAATTTCATTGTTGTCGTGCCCGCCCCCGTACACGCGCGCGCATACAGAATTCCCGCAGCGGCAGCAGTAGCAGCAGTAGCAGGTATATAAGGTTCTTGTCGGATTAAGCGAACTCGTGCTCTTCGGCACATTCGAGTGGAAAACGCGATCTCGTATAAACCGCCTGCTACTGCCGGCGCGTACCGACTTGCCGTCACGAAACTCTCTCTCTCCCTCCGCTATATATATATATATATATATATATATATACGTATATATACGTGTGCAGACGTTGAAGTGGCGCGGTTCGCCGAAACTAAATTTAAACCGGCGCTTCTTCGCGTTGCGTCTTATCTCACCGCCTGCAATCTATGCTAACGGAATTACGACATCGATTTGCTATAATATATGCTACCGGCTGTCAGCAATTCCCTTGGAGGTGATGTATTATTTTTTTTTTTTGTATTCCTACGTGTGCGAAGAGGAAGAACAATAATGCTCGCAGCGGATTAATAACTTCTCGCGCACCAGAAAGCACCGATAACGACGTATACGCAGCGAAAAAAAAAGAGAGCAGCAGCAGCAGTGTCGAGAGTTACATCAAGCTGTATAGTATACACGTGAGAGTATATAGAAGGAGAAAAAAAAGGGGGTTGAGAGCAGCCGCAGCGCGTTTAAGAGCCGTCTAAATACGCGCGATGATCCTCTCTCTCTCTCTCTCTCTCGACGTGTATATACGTGTACATCGAATCGAGAGGCATGAGAGAAGCAGCCTGAGGTAGAAATACACAATTTCGAACGTCGACAAGAGAGAGAAGAGCAGAGTAGAGACAGCAGCAGCAGCAGCATCGGCTACAGACAATAATCCGACGCACATCGATCAGACTCGCTCTGTATATATACTCTCTCATAGAGCACAGAGCCTTTTGAAGGCGCGCTTTTACGATGATTACACTCTCCCTCCCCCTCTTCGTTCTGCATCCCTAAGCGCATTGCATCGGAAATGATTTCGCGCCCAATTAAACCATAGGAAACGCGGCCCCCTCTTTCTCTTCTTCTCTCCCGTCGTTCGTGCACTTGTACCACTCTTCGGGTCCCCTTCTGCTGCCGTCAGTCACGTACTTACCTCTACTTTGCGAGGGTGTATATGACGAGGCTGTGTGTATAGCTATACGTGGCGGCGGTGAGAATCTCGGCTGGAGGTGAGCGACGAATTAAATCCGCGGGAGCGAACGACGAGAGTTAAATTCGGCAAACCGAGCGTGACGCGTCTACTAGCTGCTGCTTCGACAAGTTCTTCTTTTGTGTATGTATGTATAGAACGACGTCTGAGATGTCGTTGAGTGTGTTGGTGGATTACATTCGGTTTTTTTAATTTTGTGGAGAAAATGAAAAGACGCGCAGGGCGTGTACACTCGTGTAATGTAGGCCAATTAAGTTCTGAATCGACGCGCGCTTTCGAGAGAAATAGAGCGCGACACGCTGTGTATATACGTATTGAAATAATCTACTAACTTTTAATTTCACTATACGTGTAACCATCAGCCATCGAAATCGTCCAATAGGCTAGAGGCGAATTAAAAATAGCGACCGAGTCGATCGGCGTTGACTTTTAATTCCAAAGAAAAAGTACAGAAAGTCAGAGGACGAAAACAGAGAGAGAGAGAGAGAGAGCGAAGGGCAAACGGCCGAACTTTTCTCGTTAAACATTCGCTCGCAGAGCTTTCGCGCAATCCGAGCAGAGGGATTTCTTTAGGAGGAGAAAAAGGCTTGCGGTTTAGTAGGGTGTAAATAAGAGTACGATGGCTAATTTCTTTTGGCAGTAGCAGCGCGATGACTCTTGTGTTTTAATTGGGAAGCTTCGTTCGAGCGCGGAAAGTTCATTAAAATATCGACCACTACTCGGATGAATGGCCTCTCGTGCAGAAAGTTCACTCGGAATTATTCTCCGAGGCATCGATCTGCAGTTCCAAGAAGCATCTCTCTCTCTCTCTCTCTCTCCGTTGGCGCGACAAGAAATCGGTAGCCGAGACACATCTCACCGCAGCTTCTTGTCCTCTCTCTCTCTCCTATACTTCCTGCACAACAACTGCGCAGCGGTATAATACTACCACATCTGAAAACTCGTGCTTGTGTATACAGACACACGTATACACCGAGACGGAGTCGAAAGTTACTTGCATCGAGCGACGGTTGGCTGCAGTTAATTATCGAGTCGTCGCGGGAGGACTAGCGCTGTATCTGTGTATATAGTACACTCGTATACAACAGAGAGAGAGAGAGAGAGAGAGAGAGAGAGACGATGGCAGCGCATTCGTCCTGGCAACCCCAGGCTAATCACCCTCCCTTTTTTGCCTCCTCCTCCACCTCCTCTTCCTGCTACTACTGCTGCCGTCGAGCCCTTGTTTCCAACACGTTTCATCGCCCTCGACCTCGGGGTCCAGACATCTAGAGAGATGTCTCTCATTTTCCTCTATACTCTCTCTCTCTCTCTCTCCTGTTGTTCCCTGATGCTGTAAGCTTTTGCAGACGCACGTGCGCGAGACGAGGCTGCGCTTAACGAGATAACTGGTCGATATGAAGAGGCTTCTCTTCTTTTTTATTTTTTTAATCCGTTAATGACGACAATCGTGGCAATAATGCGGCAGGTGTGCTTGACATCGTTTAGGAATTCATTAAAACCGCTATGTTGTCGACCAGGAGAAGAATGCATTATATATACTGCAAACCGAGAAATTAAAAATATTTCTGAATAATTTCGCTCGTTAGTGGAAAAACTACGCTTAACAACAAGCCATGCACTGTTCCGTTCACGCACCCCAGCTTTATATATACACACACAGTCCCTAACGGCACTTTGCATCGACGAAAGAGAAAAAATAAACAACCGTTTATATATGAGCTACAAATGCGCTACAATCTTAATCACCAAGGGAGAGGAAAAAAGCTCGGCGTTAATTGCCGGAACACCTTTACGCGCGTGGCGAAAAGGATTGCAATTAGCGAGTAAAACAGCGGTAAATCTCGCGTGCGACTGTCGTTAGGCACTACCGCATACGTGTGCGCTTGTATACACGTATATATAGGAGCTGCGAGAATTATAGGGGCAAAGAACTCGTGGAAAGAAGCCGAGAGGACTGTGAATGGAGCCAGGTAAAGTCACGTTTTTCGGTTCTGCGCGCAGCTTTCGGAACGTTTGAACTTTTTGAAGATTTGACAAGAAAGCTCGCTAAAGTCTCTCGCGTACGCGTGGTGATAAAGTTTGAAAATTGGGTCAGAATTATTTTCCCGGGCTGCTGCATTGTATAGAAAAGTTTCGTTAAAAAAAAGCGAGCTTACGAGTGATTATTGCAATATAGCGAAGATAAGCGAGAAATTATAATCGAGCTGACCTGTGCCAAGGCAGGTCTTCAATTTTAATTAAGTTCTAGGACACTCTAGAATTTTATTATTGACCTTTTAAGCGCTGCGCGTTGCCACGACGACTCGAGGTGAAAATTCTGAGGTCGACGGAGCCTTTCTTGGCTTCGTCCTCTTCCTCCTTGTCGTCGTCGCTGCTCCTGCTGCTATATTAAATTTCGTATGCTAATGAGTAACGACGTTAAACACTTCTTTGGAAGTTGGCTTGGCGACTAAGGCGTGTGCGTATAATTGTGTATTAGCTAATGAAATCGCTTCGCGTTAATTGGGCCCTGCATTATTCAGTATGTGTATCGTATTTTACGTGATAGAGTGATATAACCGTTTATCCGTATATATCGTTTGAAAAACCTCGAGGCGATACCGCTGTTTTTCCGCTTGCGCGACAAAGGGAAAAAGCGATTGAGACTTCTACTCGTATCGAATATCCCGCGGTTGACATCCGTAGAGATCGAATCCAAGTTTTATATTGATACAATATACCTATACTCCTTTTTCGCTAGCGTCTCGTCTTCGCACATAATAATAGCACGCGTTTTAACAAGGAAATCAATCGTGCTTAACCCAATTCTTGCGGTAACAAGCGATTTTAATACCCTTAAAAAGTTTCTAATATATTTATAGCGCGTAGATCGTAAAACTTTCAACGACGAGAAGCATATCGGGCAATTTCATCTTTCGAAAATTCATCTTTGGCTATATGCACTTTCTCTCTACTACAGAGAAAATTTCAGCCCCTCTCGCATGGAATATTCCAAACACATCGTCCACTTTACATCCCTCCGCAATATTCTCGAATTTTCTTATCTCTCCCACAGCGTTTTTCACGGGAGCGCATAGCGGTCTTTTTTAAAAAATTCAGCGATACCGCGCTTTCTCTCTGCAACTTTCGTACGTGTAATTACTTCCAGGACGGGCATCAAAAATTTCTCCTCGTCGTCGTCGTCGTCGAGTTATAATAAAAAAAAGAAGAGACTCGCAAACTCTCTCCCTTTACGAGAAAACTTGAGAAATCCCGACGTCTATATACTTAATAGAAGTCGTAAAAACAGCCATACACTTCTTCGCTTTCGCAGCGGGGAGAATAAATCTCCGAAGGTGCTAAATGTAATCGGGAGAAGCGATAAGGGGAGGTCTCTTCGTGTGCGTCCAAAAAAAAAAGGAACTTCGGTGCGAGCCCGTGAAAAATAGAGCCCGGAAAGGAGATAAGGCGAAGCTCTGAGCGAAGGAAACTTTCGCATTTCCTCGCGCTCTCCCCCTCATTGAAAACCACCTGAGGAATAAGAAATGCGAGTAGCGGAAGAGAAAGCGAAAGATAGTGTGGTGCTTCGTAGACAGATGCAGGAAGGCATTCGTTTGCGTAACAATACTGTATGTGTGTGTGTGCTATGTATGCAAAATGCCGGCTACGAAATTTTCCTTCGCGTCCTGGGAATTCCGCAACTCTCCTAAAGAATTCCAGGGTCACGTGAAAACTGCGCATTTCCTATACGTGATATTTTATTCAGCGACGAAGCTGCGCGCTTATATTTCAATAAGAAAGAGAGAGAGAGAGAGAGAGAGAGAGAGAGAGAGAGAGAGAGACGCAAAGTCGAGTTTTTGATCCGTCTCGTTAACAGCACCGGCTTCATTTATATGAGAGATATAAGAGTAGAAGAAAGCGAAGAAAACAATAAAATCTTGAAGAGAGAAAACACGAATTTCAGAGGCGTCGACAGGCGTCGCACGTCGTGTCGTTAAACGTCTGCGTGCTTCTGAATGCGTTGGCTGCTTTCTTCCTTGGCTCGACGATCGAACGTCGCCGACGTCTTTCGTTCCCTCCAGACGCGCTTCGTCAGTTGAGCTATGCGAAAATTCTTTGAAATTTTACTCGGCTGCACCCGCGCCTTTTTCCCTCGTTCTGTAGTGCGAGCGCGGCGCTTTATCGTCGAATACGCTCTTTTTGATCTTCGAGGGGTGAACTACCACTACTACTGCTACGTTTGAGGCAGATTCTTTTTTTTTCGGTTTTGCGAATTAAAATCCTTATCGTCGTCGCTGATTGCGGGAGACGCTGGTGGAGCTGATTTTCAAAGTGATTTTATACCTCCGTTGTTATCCGAATGACGTGAAATGACGTTTTGTATAATACAAGAGGACGCTATATATATACGCGCAGTGTCTTGATTAAAAACTCGCTTCGAGTTAATCGCTTACAATCCGCTCAAGGTTTCTGCGCCTAATTAAAACAGCGAGACGAAGAGGAAACTTAATAATTCTTCTAATAATTTTTATAATTGCGTCCTGCGTACACTCCGCGAACTTTGCTTCCGCGCGAAATAAAAACAAGCGTATACACACAGCTGTAGCAGCAGTTCCCGCTCTCTCTCTCTCTCTCTCTTTGCGTTAATTATGCAAGATTAATGGTCGGAGATTAAGCAAAGTTGCGGGGGGGGAGAGCTGCTGAAATCCGCGAAAGGTCTGCACTTTCTTCTCTCCTACCGGCCAAGTTTTCTTATACAGCAGCGGGCGACGCGCTCTCGCTTATGAATTCGTTCCACCGTTCGTTATTATTATTCAGAAGCACACGACGCTATGCAGCAGCCCTAATGAATTCCGAGATATCTCTCTGTGTGTATATAGATATAATATACAGAGAGAGAGAGAGAGAGAGAGAGAGAGAGAGAGAGAGAGAGAGAGAGAGAGAGAGAGAGAGAGAGACGTCTTTCGCAGTTTCTCGCGCCTTGGTCGTTTAGCCGAATCGTTTCGTATTTCTGGAATGCCAGGCCTGTTTAATGTGCAGCACTGCTGGCGCTGCATCGATATTGCGCGCCAGACGAGGAACTATTAAGCGTAGGAGGGAGAGAGACAAAAAGAGAGAGAGAGAGAGTGATGAGGGAGTGGAAAACAAGGCCGTTTGGATTCCGGAGTATAAGAAGTTTTAATCATCGGAGTGGGTGTGTTTTTTTTTTCACAGGTGTGTAATATCGGTCTGCAGCCGACGTTTGATCTCGATTCGAGAGAACGGTTTGATGTAATAAAAACCGACCGTTCAGTATTATCTATAAACACGCATCTCGTCAAGTCAGACGATCGATAAAACCAATCCGTCTCAAAGCTACTCTCGCAAGCGTATTTAAAACGCTCCGACGATGCTCACCGTTAAACAGCATCGATAAACTCGAAAAAAAAAAAAAAATGCGAAAAGTAGAAGCAGCGTATATCTCTCTACCGGTCATTATAGCGAATGAATTTCAGATGAGCAAATCGGATCGCGCGGTGATTCGAATTTCGAAGCAGCAGCAGCAGCAGCGCTGCCACGGCTTAAAGAGACTGAATTATTTAAGAGCGACGCGCCGTCGAGAGAGACTCAGTGCTGGAAAATCGATATATAGGATAAAAATAAAAGAAAGACTATATAGCAAGGTGTGCAGTAGTGCAGAAGCTGCAGGACACACACACGCGCATATATATATATATATATATATATATATATATGTATGTAGCTGTGCTCATAACGCGAAAAAATCCGCGCGCAACGAATCGCGACCCCGTGTGTGTGTGTGTGTACAGCAGCAAAAGTCACGACGCGTTTTACTAATTTGAATTCTTTTGTGCAGGCCAGCGTATAAAGCTCGGTCGGCTTTTTCCGCCGGAGAAATTTCATTACGGCGAACCGCGCGCGTGATGCCGATTTTTCGGTCAGTGAGATTTAACCCCTACGTATTTATTCAAATTTTCATACTCATTCCGCGTTGCAGATTAAACGTTCGCGAGTAGTAGCTTATAAAAAAAAAATGAGATATCGAACGTTGCGCGAGTAATTGAAAAATTCCCGCAAATTTCGAGCCTCTATACTACTATTTTCTAGCAGTCCCTTAACGAAGGAAATGGAAAGAGAGAGAGGGAGAGGGAGAGAACAAGAGGGAGTCGGTGTGCGCGACGTCGGTGCATGCGGCGCGCACACAGTGTTGTTCGCATAATTACTCGATCGTTACCCTCGGCGCGCTTGAGAGAGAGAGAGAGAGGGAGGCTGTGCTGCTGCTGCTACCGCTGCAACACACAATGCAGCCGGCGGTCGAAGATGTGACTATATAGCCGGCTCTGGCGGCGGCTGCTGCTGCTGCTGCTGCTGGAACGCCGCGTGTGATAATCTCGAAATCAATAAAGTGTGCTACCGGCGACCGCGACACGTCGATGCGCATGCGTTTCGGCGGAGGTTCATTTTTTTTTTCCCTCCTCTTGTTTTTTTCGATTGCAACTGATCTTCTGCGTTTCGGTATATATACGATGGCTGGATAATTCGGTTGTGCAACGGAATTTGATTTTTTTCATCGCGTAACGAATACAACTTCCGATTGTGTGTCGGATAACAGCAGCAGAAGCTTGAGAAGAGGAAGAAAGTCGCCGTATTATATCTGTAGAAATCTCATTACAAGCTTCCTCTCTTCTCCGCCTCGACAAAGTCACACGACAGGAAACGAGGCAAGCAAACAACGCCAGCAGCGGATGATTCGCGGAAGCGTCTTTTCTCTGCCGTACATACAGAGCTATAAATCGCCAACGAAGAGAAAATCAGCGTTTCCCTCTATACTGTCTGTTTGTCCTTTGATCTCCTTTTCGCTCGTCTCGTCGTTCTCACCTATACACACTTTTTTTTCCTCACCAGGATAAATAAATAAGTCTCTTTCTCTCGGCAGCAAAAGACCAGTCAAGAGTACGGATACGCCGAAGCAGTAAAAGGAGAGTAACGCGAGCCCATAAAGGGGAATCAATTCGATTCCCTCGGCCCGCTCGCCCGTATCTTTTCCTCACCTTGCTTGCGCCACTCCACTTTCGCGCTCGGGGCTCTTTCGCCGCGAGCAACAAGTGCCGACGCTCTCTCTCTCGCTCTCTCTTTCTCTCACATCTTTAAGAAACTACCGGGGGAGTAGAAGTGCGTCTTTCCTCTCGGCCACCGCCGCCGGCATTTCGATGGATATATTCGAATCAGATGGCTCCCGCTCGTTTCTTTCCCTTTTTTTTTATTCCGCGTGGTTTGCCCTTTTATCGGGCAGCCTGAAAGCCTGACCGGTACGCGCGCAAGCTTGCCTATACTCGGATTTACGAATGAGCTCTGCGCGAGCGCACCGAGCTTTTGTTGTGTATTTATGAGTGCGAAGGGTGGCTAAGTAGCTTTTCTCGTTTCTCCGCACAAAACTTTCTTATACGCTTTTATTCCGATTGTGCGAGATAACGTCGGGCTAATTAAATTTCGAGAAAGAACCTCTTGGATAAATTTAAAAAATTACTCTACGCCCCCGAAAAAATAATACCTCTCAGCAAGGCGATAAGCCAGAGAGGAGAGTAGCGCAATTCAGCCGGTCGAAAATCCATTTCGCACCCAGCTCGCTCTTCGTACTTAAATTGCACTCCCAGCCGTTTATCAGCTGCCGCATAAAGTATGCACGCTCGCGTATTTAGCCCCACGGAGCTAGAGAGATAAAAAATCGCCTGTGCTGCAGCCCAGCGGACTCCATTTATCCGGAGCTTTCAGAGACTACTGACCTGCTATGCTGTGCCTTGAATTGAAAAGGCGGTTCAATTCTGCGCGTGGAAAATGAAAATCGCGGAGGGACGATTTTCGACCTACTGTACAAAAGTGTCCGCAGAGAGAGAGATTTCTTATATACGTTCTTTCTGTCTGTGTTGTGTTTTTTTTTTTGTCGTTGTGTATATCAATTTTTGTTTTGCTGATAGCGGTATACAGCTATAGAGCTTTCGTCCTTTTTGCTTTTGTATAATAGAAACGAAAAAAAAGCTTAGGAGATTGAATCCGAGCCGGTGGAATTCAATTAAAAATCAGCAGCTCGGCCATTAATTAATGCTGTGGCGAAAAATTGCTTCTATCGTCGATACAGCGGAAATTCCCAGGCCGAGCGTTCCGGAAAAAGTGCGACCCAGATACATCCGGCCGTGTTTATATCTCGGAGGTAAAAGGTTAATTGCGAAAATTCAAGCTCGCGGGAGAGGAACGTGCGCAAGCGAGTACGCGCATCCAGGAAGAATGGAAAACGTTCCCGTTTTGTAAGTATACGTGTACCGACGCTGCGTTTTTAAAAGCAATAATAACCGGACTTTGTACTTCGAAAAGAGGTACGTTTTTTTCAGACGATTCTTAATTCCGCTGGCTACTGTATTCGAGAGCATAAACTGGAAGGATTCGTTGTTTTCAGCGAGGGATCTTCGGTTTCGTCTGTCGCGAGAGTTTTGAGGTTAGGTTCCATCAGCCTTTCGACGACTATCGAGAGAGAAACGTCGATGCGAGTACCGTCAGGACGTCCGTCAGCCAACAACGTTGTCAGCAGAACTCGCATTTCTATACCATCTACTAAGAAAAGTGTAAGAATTGCGAATTGTGATCCTTGGTGTGCCAAATATCAGCGGCTTGTGTGCCAGTGTTAGTGACGCAGTTTTGAGGTTAGGTTCTTAGGCTACCACGCGGCTTTTGCGAAAGTGTCGCGAATAATTCAATAGTGTTTTAAGGTAATATCGGTATACTCCAAAGCACTGAAAAAAGTTGTAGTTTGTCATCTATAATTGCTTAGAACAATATTGCCTGGGTCTGACTACAGCCACTGTAATATCACGGCGTGTACCGATATAGAAGGACCCTAACGTACCGACGCCTGACCATTTGTTCACCGCGACTACTGAAGCTCGCGAATACAGCTCTAATCACCGCATGTTTTTTTATGGACCGTTTTGTGTCTTGTTTGTAACCCATTGATATTGGTTCTAGCTTTAGCCAACGACATGGTGGTAAAAGATTTAAGGCGAGACAATGTCCTTGCGGAGCTCGAGGCCATAAGTTTGCAGAACAGCGTGGCCAGGTACATAGCCCAAATCGAAGCCCTGCACGCCAGGGTAGACGTAATCGCCAGGCATTTCATCATACACGATACGAGCGAAATTCGTATCTCTGGTCTCCCAGTCTCAACCGAGTTATCTATGCGCGACATGGCTGAACGTGTCCTCACAGCCATCGGTTATCCCAGTTTTGCTAAAGATGTGCTAGATGTACGCGAATGGCTTCACAAACCTGCAGCTCAGTCAGAGGGACAAAGTAAGCGGTGCATCGTCGTGTTATTTAAATCGGTAACCGTCAGGGATATGGTTCTGAGAAGTGTGAAAAAACTCAACAAGCAAACCTCTCAATCGCTGTTTGGTATCGGAGGTAACGATAAGATTTACGTAAACATTCTATATCCAAGAAAGGTGTACGAGCTGCGAAAAAAAGCTATAAGCTTAGCAAAAAGTCATAACTATGCAAAGCCTATTGTGAAAAATTTAGTGGTGTGTATGCGCGAAACGCACGACTCTCCTCTCATCCCTGTGTACTCCGAGGATGATTTAGCAAGGCTTCCTCGACGTATCCGCTGTCCGTGTAATAACTGTCGTCGTCATTTGGTAAACCCGCAAGTGAGCGCAGAAGCGTAGATCGTATTTGCGAGATTTTTTTTTTTAAATATTTTTAGTAATTTTATACTTCGCTTATTCTTCGATATCTAGTTTTAAGCCTGCGATCAAATGTTTGTGATTTTTAACACTTATTCGATGTTAAACGTTATATGTATAGTTAAAACTTTATAAAAATTCTGTGAATTTCGATATGAACCGAATGGGGTTGTACCCCTCGAGGTAAAACAAATAAATGATTCAATCAATAAATTTAATCAATCTTTCTCTTTCCTCTGTCGAACGTTTGTTCACACAGTATATTAAAAAATACGAACAATCAACTGTTTCAACGAATTGATTGCTTTTTTATAAAATAGACAAAATTCCCATTTCCAACGTTCACGGCCGACTTTTCCTCGCGATGTTCGACCATCAGTTTAAATTCTCGAAAAAGAGTCGACGATTATCTTAATCCATCGAGCAGACGGAAAGAGAAAAAACGACTACAAAGTACAGCATAGTCCTTAAACCCAACCGTCCGAGAATTTCCTCCTTTCCGCGACTTAAGAATCGCAGCAAGAAGCCCGCAATTATCAATCTCTCTCTGATCGCATCAGACGCGCGGACATATCTTATCAGACGATTTATTTCATAAATCAGGCGAGCCAGTCGTAAAAACGCGCCTTGCGTACAATGCCAGAGCGCTACGGCTATAAAATCGTGACTGGCAAGTGGCTCGGGAAAACACTTAGCTGGAGCGAGTTCGCCGAATAAAAAGACGAGTCTTCGCCTCGCAAGAAAGGAGAGAGAGAGAGAGAGAGAGAGAGAGAGAGATTTCATCATAGGATGCGCGCTCGTATAAACCCCATCAGCGTCGTCGTCGAGACGATGTTTTTTGGAGGGGCGGGAAGTATAAGAGGAAATGCGCTCTCTCGCGGTGATGTATAAACATACGTGCGGAGCTTTTTGAACATGTATACAGTGCGCAGGGCGGCGGTGAATTATACCAGCGACGTACCGCATACCGCGTAAATACTACGCGCGTTATATTATGCGAGAACAGACGTACATGCAGACTATATGCTGTACGAGTCGGTCTGTTTTACGACGGTGGGAGTAATAAAGAAGAGAGTTTTTGGCGGCGGGACGAGCTTTTTTTTCAAACGCGCGTAAATCGCTCTCGGCGGTAACGGTGTTTTTGAAAATGTGTGCGCAAGCGCGGAGAGGATTCCGCGATAAAGTTTGATGGGGGAAAACTGCGTTCGGATTCAAGCAGTAAAAATTTATCGAACTTCGTATAAGCGCTTGGCTGCACTGTTTTTGGCAATGCAATGTTATATAAAAATGTAAACATACTCACCATGAACGAAGGACAGCAGAGTGGTGACGAGCAGCGCGAGCCTCAGCAGGCTGCATTGAGCCGCGGGTCGTCCGGCCATCCTGTCCTGGATCGTTACGTCGATTCAGCTTCCTCCTGGAACAATACACACCCCCATGTAGCTTTTTACACACAAACACGCTTACCCGGAGCATCGTCCCTTCAATCAATCAAGCCATCTCTCTCTCTCTCTCTCTCTCTATCTCTCTCTCTCTCTCTCTCTCTCTCTCTCTCTCTCTCTCTCTCTCTCTCTCTCTCTCTCTCTATCTATCTCTCTGCCTATATAACTATATACACACAAACACACACGAGCGCAATTTCAGTCTGCTGGCAGTCTGCCCACGCACTTGCGCCGCTCATAACCATGTGTGCAGTGCCATAGCCTCGGCAGCGCTGCAAAAGTCGCGTCTTTATGCCGTACCGCAAAAGCTCCGCCGGAAATATATCACCGGCTGGCCAGTCAGCAATATCGGACTACTGACCGATGCCTCGCTAATCTTCCGCCGCTGCTACCACTGCTCCGCCCGTTCCGACTATCCTCTTTGCTTCCTTTTTTTTTTATTCTCTGTGATCTCTCTCCGCCTTTTCTTCGTATATATACGCGGGGAAAGAGAGGGTTTTTCCGCATGTGGGGTCGTAACGCATGGCTCGGCTTTCGACGGAGGGTTGGCTCGGTCTCTCTCTCTCTTTCTCTGATAGCCCGAGGTTATACCTGACATCCGATGCCACCTCTCGCTCTTATGTATGCTCTTTGTGTGGGTTATATGGCTTGTCGATTGGAGAGTTATTTTTTTGTTCCTTTTAGATTTTGTGGTCCAGTGGAAATGGTTCCTTTTCAGTTGAAATAAAAAAAAAAAATTGATTTAAAATAAAAATGAATGTATCAAAAGTTCACCTATAAATTACATACAAAAGCTAAAAGTCAAGCACCGCATGTCACCTATAAATACACTTATCACCCCGAGCGAGCACAGCGTTGTATCTTTTTCCCCCCCACATAACAGCTCCATTAATAACGCGCGCGACCACTTTACAGCGTCGTGCGTCGCGTCAATGCTCTCGAAGGCCATATAGTATATAGAGAGAGATGACTTTTTCGCTTTTCCGCTCATACCGCTGTTCTCTCTCTCTCTCAATGGCACCGCGTGTACAACGAGAGACACACACGTGAGTATCGGTTTATCGAGAAATCTCTCTTCCTATACTAGCGTATATAATACATAAACGAAGTCAACTTTCATTCTGTTTTCGCTGATCTTTCGAGTCGAAAAAATTGCTTTAATCCTCGCGAAGCATCACGGAAGTTCACGACGCCGGTTCGTCAAAAAAAAAGCCGCGAATAGAGGAGGAGTAGAATAAGTAATAAAAAGTCTCGTCAAATTGTCGGGTATAAAAGAAAAGTTGCGCGAGTATACGCGCGTATAAAAGAAGTGCGAAAAACCGAAAGCTAACGAAACAATCCCAGCAGTAGAAGCAACTTTTTAAAAGTCCGCGACGATGACGCTGCGGCGAGCGACGACGGGTATAGTTGTGAGAAAAGCCACTAGCCACTCGAAAAACTTTGCGGAGCTTTTCTTCTCGCGCTGCGGCTACGACGACGGTTAGGTACTCTTTTCTTCTCTCTCTCTCTCTCTCTCTCTCGAGGCGACGAGAGATCTTCTCGTCGGTTACGGCTTCTTTGATTTTGTACTGTTTATACCCGCACTATTGGAAAAAAGTTAGTCGAGGTTGAATTCGATAAGAAAAGAAAAAAAAATTAAGCGCATTTATTATGCGTTGCAATTTTGCAAACTAAAAGCAGAACTCGGCGTGTATATCCTCTCTCATCTACAGTATAGCATACGCTCATTTTTCTCTCGCTGACTTTTTTTTTCCACTCGGCAGTGTGGCAACTTTGTCGAGCACTGCACAGGTCCTAAATCTGACTTTCCGTCCTCGCGACACGCCCGGAAACGGCCGACCTTCCGCTCCGATATTTACGTATTTTACACGCTTCTCGTGTTTATATACTACAGCCCTGTATATATATATATATATATGCTCTCGCATTTGCGGCGACACTTTTGTCGGGCAATTTGTAGGAATAAAAAGGGGGGTTGAAAATCGAGGGAGAGAGCTCGCGTTTAATTACGCGAGAATAAACAGCGACTTTTTGATTTCCCTATACTGCGCATATATGTATACAACCGAGAGAGCGAGGGGTAGGCATATATATACATGGGAAAATACGAGAGCCAAGCGCTGGCCTGTTTGCCGGTTAATTAGTCGCGTGTGCGTGGACTGACTGACTGACTGACTCGTCGGGGTAAACCTTAACGATGCTCGTCCACTGGAGAGGAAAAAATATGGTATGCGATATTTAAGCGGTAATTCGAGAAGCGCGTGTTGAGTATAAAAAAGCGTGTTTTGATTGACGAATATTATGTATCGAACGGGTATAGCGCGTGAATTTGTTTGATTTTTGTAAAGGGCTCTTTCAACGCTGCGTCTAAAGGAGAGTTAAAGCTAGTGTATTTTTATTAAAAAATATATATCATTCAAGCTTTCTTTTATACATTGGATTTTTTTTTTATTCCGCACATCGCGGTTATACGAATTCGCCACTAAATACCATATACGGCTCCAGCGAAACGTAAATTCCTACCGCTCATTAACACCGCGACAAAAAGGAGAGGAAAAAATAAACAAGAAAAATAAAACCCACACCAGGGCGCGGCGCCTGTAAATGCTTGTAAAAGCCAGATTTAATTAAAAGCCTGTAAGTAGAGCTTACACTTGAACTGCGCTCTCCAGAGTGTAACGCAAAAAAGAGCAAGCTTAAATTGCAACGAAAAAATTTATTTACCAGTAGCTACCCGCGTGCATTTCTATTTTTTATTTTTAAATAAACGAGACCACCGAATAAAAAAACCATATATACAAAAGCCATCGACGAATGTACAGCTTATACGTAGCCCTTATAATTGCAAAGTCTCGTGACAACGTCATGCGGCAACTGTCTCAAACGCTCGAAAGCTTCGTCGAGCTATGAAGCGGCGAACGCGCGGCGAAGCCACCGAGGCCGAATCAAACGATTTTACGCTCCAGATTGTCGTCAGCCCTGCGCTTTGAGGATCTCAAAATTCTCTCCCCCTAGAGAGAGAAAGAGAGAGAGAGAAGAAGAAGTTGCGAGTGTAGTGTGTATATGTGTATACGGAAAAAAGCAAAAGGGCTGTATCCACTTGAGCGCAGAGGATTCGAGATTTTTCGAGTGTCGAGAGACGAGGAGGAAGGAAGCTACAAGTTGGAGAGGGCTACTGTGTGGGTGTGTATATATATATACATGTATATGTGAATCTCGGCGAGGTCGAGTCTGTTGCGCGGAAAAAGGGGATAGGTATATACGTATAGTTGGAGCTGTATTGGAATTATATGTGATTGGCCGGTCGCTCTTGAGAAATCGACCGGAATCGAGGGTCGATTTGGGATGCTTTATGGGCTCTCTCTCTCTCTCTCTTTCTCGATATAAGATATATTTCTGTGATATAAATAATGGAGCTATATTTTCCACGCGATTCGATTGTTCGCAGCTAATTAATCATCCCAACAATGATCTCAACTTCTCCAACTTTAATTTCAACGAACTCTTTTCAATGATCTCCGCAACCCTATACACAACATACTTACTTACTCCCTTTGTCACGACTTTACTTCTGCCAGCCAACTTCCTTGTATACACTCGGCGACTCTCGCATGTAAATAAGAAGCCGGCGTATTTATGGCTTATCGACGGAAAAACCGCGAGTGCAGTGTTGTATACACAGTAGACGCGAAAAGAGCGAGAGAGAGAGAGAGAGAGAGTCGGGAGACGAGAGAGAGAGAGTTAAAACGCTATTCGAGAGGAATGAGAGAAAAGTTCCCGTGATTTATACCGCGCGATAAATCAATACACAGTTGGCTCTAACATATACCTATATGTGCACCAAAGAGAGATGTGTATTTTTGGCGAGAAGGAGGCTTTGCGAGACAGTTTGCGAGCATCTGCCGAAAAACCATCCGTCTTTAAGCGAATACGGAGTCCCTTTGTTCGATTCCTCGAGAATATGAATACACTATCAGACAGACGCGTAAAGTCTATCACACGTAGCGAATATACACATATAGAGAACACGTGAGTAATGAGGTCGAGGCTGGATTTGTATTTTATCTTTGACGCGACGAGTCAGCCGAATGTCAACATGCGGCTGTAGAGCTGACATCGTAATATTACACGCACACATCGCGCATATACTCTCGAAGCTCGACTCTATATCTCCGGCGGGTATTGTGTATTCCGTTTGAGGTGAGCTTCAAGGGATGATGCTGGATCTGGTGTTGAAGATTAAACGCTCTTTATATTTTGAGCGAACGTATGTACGTGACCTGGTTATTATCTCTTTTGTGTTGAAAATCGACTGTGCGCGATGTCGTTCGTAAAAGATAACGAAATGAGTATGATATCAATCAAACCGATCTCTATTGAAAGCCATGCAGCAGTGTCTCTAATCATCTGACGTCTTATATACGTGCTTGCGCTCTACATACACCAATACACACACACTGAATAGCGTGACGCGTATCGATTTGGTCCGCTAATTGCCGGACACTGTACAGAGCTTCAATCCCCCGTGACGGAATCCAATTAAACGGAGCAGGAGGAGAAACTGGACCCAGTGATCTGAATTTCCTCGTTCCGACAAAGAACCTTCTATCACTCGAAGAAAAAGAAAGAGTAATCTCTGAAAAATCCTCCAGACTTTCAAGGGTCATCCTCCTCTCTCTCTCTCGAAGAAGAAGAAGAAGTTCCTTCTCAAAGCGTCGTGCTATATACACACGGCGAAAGTTTGACCGGTAGCGATAAGAGGATCGGCCGTTTCTATACTACTGTATATACCATACTACGCAAAGTTGGACTCGATATAGCAGTCGTATATATACCAAGTCTCGACGCTATACATACCGATACGCCTTCACTACGAGGACGTATTCGATCGACGAATTCTTCCCCGGCGTTTTCACGGATTCCCCAGATAACGCGCGCAGATATGCAGCCGGACAGCGAGAGATAGAGAGAGACATCCAACTTTGCGGGGGGTTGAAACACACCACTTGCGGACGCAGCGACGCGACGAGCTCTAATTCTAGAGAGAGAGAGAGGAGGAATTTCTCATTCACTGGCATTGTTCACCAAGCGCAGTGGCGTCTAAAGTTTTACGCTGATGCGTACACGTGGAATTATCACGCGCGTGTGTATGCTAGGGCTCTCTCTACTGGAGTTATATTCAAATCAGCGGAGAGAGAGAATTGCGGTTGAAACGCGGTTGATTGGGTTAAGATGAGGTGGAAAGTTCGAGCGTCGAATTAAAGCAATAACCTTTGATTACGTAATACTTGAATCTCGAGCGAGTTTTTATAAAAAAAAAAGATGCTTTCTCATTCGGCAAACTATACGACGAAATGAAAAGTGTCCCAACGCTAGCAAGACAGCCAAATTCAGAGAGTTTTCCATCCATCAAGCGCTTAGCTGTGCTCTCATTCTCTAGCGCGGTCGTTTCTTCTTCTTTTTCGTTCGCTCGTTCGTTCGGCGTGATTACATAGTAATGCTACCTCCCGAGAGAGACACAATAATTCGTCGTCTTTTTCTCGTTTCTTGCCATGTGCTATATACATATAGCACCACGAGAACAGCTTCTTCTTCTTCTTCTTCTTCTTCTTCTTCTACTTCTCTTCATTCATCAGTGAGGCAGCACACTTTCTTCCGTACTCCAGATCGGAGCACTTTGAAAATTAGCGCGACGACGTCGTGCGGATTAACCGCAAAAAATAAGGGGGACGTATACCGTGATTCATCGGAACGAGAGACGGTTCAACGAACTCGGTAGGCTTTCAGAGTCAGTCCGTTGTCTGCGATTCCCTTTCATAATTATCGGGAACTTTCTTTTTTCCTGCACCCTTCGCTGTATGTATACACGTGTGTGTATGTGTTTGTATGTGCATATATAGAAGGTCGTTGTTTATCGCCGAGGATACACACACACACAGAGCGTGTGTAGGATTAAAAATTCGACAAGACGCACTACTGCAACATTTCTTTTACGATCCACTCGGCCGGACGCTTACTTAGCTTAATGAGAGGCCCGGTAAGTGGCTTTTGTAATAAGACCAGAGAGCTTGCACTCGTCACTGTGAGCTTTAATACCGACTTCTACTCCATCTCTCTCGAATCTATCCTTCAGTCGATAAAACAATATGAGGCTAAAAGAGAGTATAGCTGCGTGTGCAGGGATCGAGAAGGCGGAGAATGGTTCGTAAAACAAATGTGTTACGGAGAGACGAGTTCGTTAACGTGATCACGTTCGTAGGATATACATCAGATGAGAGTCTATAGTTCTTTATACTCGGCCTCGTAAGTGTAACGAGCTGATTTCATGGGAAGGACTGCTTTTACGTAGAGAAGAAGAAGCTACTTTGCTAAACAACGGCAGCCGCGTGAATTAGCCTTGAGAAATTCAGCCCGGGTTTAAAAAAAAAAAAAAGAGAAAAGCTCGTGTAGATAGGACGTATATAGGTCTGCGTATTCCAGGGTTAAAAATGTAAAAAGGTATAGTCCGTGTCAAATTACTGTAGCTACGCTCGAGCGCTGGGGGTTAATCCCTTCGTTACTGCACAAAGCGATACTCTCACCGTCGTCGTTCCTTCTTTTTTTTTTTTGCGCGCGACGTGCTCCGTATCTATGGTTACGAATGTCCTAATTCCAACGTATTTCCAGCGGCTGGATAGATAGCCAGGTGTGTTACACACTCGAACAAAAAAAAAAATGAGATTATAATTTGTTTGATGCGCTCAAACATTGTTGATAGTATACATCCACAAAAAAATTCCGGCTTAATCAAGCCTCTACAGCCCGTGTGTATACACAAGCCATCGCTAATAATTCACCGAAAACGAAAATTTACACTGATCCCTTAATCTGCGTATCGATAAAAAAAGAGAATAATAATCATCCCCTCCTTATCGTCGTCCCGCGCGAGCGCATATCCAAAAGCGTCGTAATTCCGGTGATAATCCTCCCCAAGAGATATTACAAGCCAACGCACTAGAATCTCTCTATACTCCCGCACGGCTTATACATCGGAGATTTCCGATACCCGATACGATCTCCCTTACATCCACACACACACGAGCTTGAAATATGTACACAGTAGAGCACCGCAACGGATAAAAGTCTCTCTCTCTCTCTCTCTTGGAAAGAGCATATATAAGCGACGAATAATAGTCGACGCGGTGCTGGATATATACGGCTGCCTTTCTACCTCTCGCTAATTATACGCACTGGGGATAAAAAATTTCGCGGTAGTGTTATATATAGCGGACGAGTGGAAAGCTCCAGACCACTTATGGTTGTAGGAGGAAAAAGTACATTTTTTTCAGGGCCAATATAAGGCTCGCGAATTTTTTTTTTTCTCACTTTGTGTATATACGAACATATATAGACTGGAGTTTCATACGCAGGAGGCGCGAGTATTAGGGACGAGTCTCTTTCTTATGCGTTGTTTGTCGCGGCCAAAGATTCCTCAACGCGTCTTTCTTCCGCGAGTCGCTTTGTCTCCCGGCAGACTTTCTACGTGATGAACTGTGTGTGCCGGGCGTGCATGAATGCGCGCGTTGTTTGTATGTTAATGCAAAGGGACGATGCGCCCTCTGTGGTCGTTGGACTCTCTGAAAAGCTTCTGCCACCGGTGCTGCTGCTGTAGGCGTTCGAGCGTGAGGTTTCGTCACGGAGCTAATATACTTTGTAATTTTACTTTTTATCATCGTTTATCCTCCTTATATTTAAATAATATTAAGTTTGTGTTTACTTTTGGAGTTATATTTCTCGTTTATATAAAAGCAAACTTCCGTTCGGATAGAAGGAATTCCTTGCGTCTGGTAAACGTGACACTGACTAATACATCCTATCCCCGAACGATCGTCGACCCTTCCCCCCCCCCCCCCCCCCCCCCCC